>JAXQQM020060194.1:0-45677 GCA_034641835.2 Pinus albicaulis
ATGGAATAGCAAAGCAAATAAAGGATTGAACAACAATTCTGAAATAGAACAGCAAGTCTAAAATGGAACAGCAATTGAATAACTAAGTCCCGCAGGTTGTAACCAAACTTAATCTATTAACTCAAATGCATTCTTTGCAATCAAATAACATTCTTTCACTCTAAAAGCAATTCACACAAATCACACTAATGGAACAGCAATAACTATTAATGAATTATGGAACAGTACTGATAAATCAGAAACGCGCACAACACGAACGTTTAGTATAACAGCTCTGTAACAAAACAGTAAGAACATGCAATTAACTCTTGAAAGGATTAATAACTTGATGCGGAGTCAACACACGATTCTATCTGTAAAAAACCTCAATGATTCAATCTTTAACAAAGCATGTAATATGAACTTATAAAGCATATCAAATTACCAAATAACAATGATAAACAAACCACACAAAAGTCAAGTCGTAATGGTACAGAAGCAAGTGTCCTTCGGGGCCGGGCCCTTAGCCTCCAAGGATACACCGCTTTAAGTTAATCCAGACGCAGAGATGAAATAATCACCAAGCTTTTATTAATGCATCGGTCAAAAATACATTGAACCAGTTCTCAACGAGACTCAATAATCAAAGTTGATGTTTTACAGAAAATTACATAAAAGCGTATCCTATCTATCAAGCTAACAGTGTTGTCCCTTTATATAAAGGTGATGGCGGAGATGTCCAAGTAACATGATAAATAAAGCAGCGATCCCTCAGGATCGAAGATCCTGAGGGATTCGCCAAACTGTTAATTCTTCATCCTTTCCTTTCTTTGGCGCCGAGCTGGTGTCTTCTCCTTCTTTTCCGAGCCGATTTGCTGTAATCTATTTAGCCTTGTTTGCATTCGGTTCTCGTTCAGAGGGACAGCAGTTATCTCGACTTTGTCCTTTCCTTTGGAACGGAAATTCCTCGTTTTCTCCTTTTCCTGTACAGAAAATAACCATTATCAGTGGCTAAGTCTTGCATATCAATTCTCACATGTTTTGTTATGGTTCCTTATTACTTTCCAAATTCATGATACAAAAAGGTTCACAAATTCTATTAAAAAGCCACTGAAATAGTCATCAAAAGCATACCTCATTATCAAATGCTGCTTTTATCATGTGACATTGTGTGCGAGGTTTAGTTTGAGTAATGAAATTATTAATGGCATCGTCTTCTGTTTGATCTTTGAAATCGAGTGCCTCTTGTATAGTTAATGGAGATCTAATGTTATCAGTAAGATATGATACAGGGTGCTTATTCGTTTTAATCATTGTGACACTTGGCTGTGCTGGAGGATATAGAACTAAATTCTTGCTATTTGGTCCTCTGGTTATGGTCATATTTCCCTGCCGACAGCCAATGTAGGCATCGGCAGTAGCGAGCCAAGGTCTACCTAAAATTAGCGGGTGTCCATCAAGTCGGTTTTTTGGATTAATTATCAGGAAATCGGTTGGATACTCCCAGGATTCTACAGAGACCATGACATCATGTAGAGTGCCCTCTGGTCTAACCACAGATCGGTCAGCCAATTCTAACAGAGTAGAGGTGGGTTGTACAGATGTAATGCCGAGCTTTTGGCAAGTTGTGGTTGTTAAGATATTAATTGCAGCCCCTAAATCAACTAAGGCATTAGGCAGGGTCTGGCCATAAATTTGAACAGTTATAATTGGGTTCCCGGGGTCTTCATATTTAAGGGGTGTTTCTCTTTCCGACAATAGGTCAGATAAGGTGCCGACTACTTGGACTCTTGGATTGTTTGTTATATTCCTCCTTGGTTTCTTTATGCACAATTCTTTTATGGTTTTGGCGTATATGGGAATGTCTTGAATGGCTTGGAGGAATGGAATTTTTATGTACAGGTTTTGTAATTCTCCCAGAATGTCGAAGTCAGGATATTGTATGGATCGAGGTATGGCTAATCGTTCTGGGAACGGGGGAGAGGATGTGGTTGCTTGATTATGAGTTTGTTGCTTATTTACATCCTCTTGTTGTGACTGATGTTCTCTGGGTAACTGATCTTCAATATGAACTGCTTTATCTCCCTCAGTTTCAATTATACGTCCAGATCTTAACTGAAGATCATTGCACTCCCTCAGGTCGGGTCCTAGTTCTGGTGATTCTATGATTTGAATAGATTGGACCTGCCTGTTGTTTGGATTGGGATCGGGTTGGGCTGGGAGTTGCGGCCTCAAGTTAGACTGGGGATTTTGTTGTAAAGCTGGCAAAGTAGGTTGAGGGAGCGGAATAGTTCCAGCTGGGTGGTACATCGGTCTTTTCCAGCTTGTCTGCCATGGCGAACTTTGTGAAGTAGAGGGAGTCCATTGTGAAGGATACGGGCCATTTTTCCAATATGGTGGAGTGTAAGGAAAATTTGGCCAACCAGTTTGGCTTGTTTGATTCAGCCATGGATTTGAAGAAGGAAATGATTGTGGTGACCAGTTTGTAAATGGGGTTTGAGATTGATTTTGCCACATACCATATTGTTGAGCATTATACTGCGGGTTTTGAAAGAAAGAGGTTGGGTCCAGAAACATACCAGGTTGTCTCAGCTGCCACGGGCGGCGCTGGTTGATCGAATTCACCGACTCTGGTTCTTCTTCTGCTTCCTTATATACCGCTTTCAATCCAGGAAGTGAGGGGCAGCTCTCCGTAAGGTGATCTTTCGTACAGATGGCGTATGTTTGGACTTTATCCAGAGGACACTCCTTGTGGCTATGCTTTTTTCTGCATCGGGGGCAGAAGATTGCCATATTCTGTTCTGCCTCCAGCTGCTTCTGTTTAGCCTACACAATATCAAGTTGTGTAGTTAGTGTCCCCATAATATCGGTTTTAAAATTTTCTAATAAAATTCCAATTTCTGCACGTGTTACTCCTTCTGCTGATACTTTGTTATCTCTTGCAGACCGATCATATTCTGTCGGTTTTATTCTTGTGCTGCCTCTCGAACTCCTGATACATAAGTCAAGGATGTCAGTAAAATTCTCTTGATAAATATCCCCTTTGCCCATAATGTTTAATGCTTCAATCCATTGTTCCTTCATGCCCCTCATTAATGCAGTTTTTAACACATTATCAGGTAAAGGTAGCGATGCATAAGGAGATCTTTGTAGATTATACTGAAAACGTTCCACATACTCCTCTAATGTTTCATTTGGTCTGGCTGTCATTTGAAATATTTCGTCTTTTAATTCTCTAGACCTACAAAAATCCTGGTATTTCTTTAAGAAGGATTCTTTCATTTGATCCCAATTGTTGATAACCCCGCCACCTAGCCCCATAAACCATCTTAAAGCAGCCCCTTTCAATGTAGAGGGGAATAATTTCAATTTTTGGGGATCGGTGGTGTAATCGTACCCTCGACATAACACATCGAATTCGAATAGGAATGCATCCGGATCTTCCGATGTGAGTCCGTGAAATGTAGGGATATGCTGAAGAGGGATAGCTTTCATGGGTGCATTTGCTGCAGAATCCACTATAGGATATTGTAATGTAGAGGTTTGAGTGTTTGGCTGGTTTTGAGCATTTGGTTGGTTTTGAGCCATGGTATCGAATATATGCCAGTAACCTTCTGGGATATCTAGGAGGGTATTCCTAGGTTGGGTGGGAACGGTTTTGACAGGGATCTTTTTAATAGCGCTTCCTTTATCTGGAATAATGGGAATACCAGGTGCTTGAGGAGATTGAATCTCTTCAACAATGACTTTCGCATCACTCCCCTTATCTGGGCTATCTAATGGCTGATTTGTTTCAAGAGGAGATTTTGGTTCCTTGGTTTCCCCTGTTTCTCCTTCTCCTTCGCAAAAGTTGCTAGAGTTCCCTTCCGGCAATAATTCTGGAGTGGAATTTTCAACTTCTTGAAAGTCCTGCTCCTCAGTTTGACTATGCACCTCAGCACAGGCTACAGATGGTGATCCTGTGGCCTGAAGGGAACTAGTAGGCGGTTTGGAAGTGTTTTTCTTGAAGCCTACCGATGGCCGAGACTCTGTTTTCTTATAGATTTCGTCTATGAAGGTCGTTCGGCCAAGGGTCACCGGCCCCTTAGCTTTTTCAGGTTTGGATGGGGGTTTGATATTCTTTTCTGGTCTTTTCTGCTTAGTCATGCACTCAAAAATAAACTACCAACTTCTATTCAAACAAGCAAAAACAAATCTGTTAGGAAAGCGGATAGTGAGCAGGTCTTTTACATGCTCTGCACGTAGGTTCTTACCTTCCGTTTTTAGGATCCAACTCCTCCCTAGCAGGCTTGTACACCACTCCGAAAAAGACAAATGGCTTCACTCTTTCCCCGGCAACGACGCCAAAATGTAGAGCTATAAAAAGGGTCTCTTCTACCTCTAATTACCACATTAATATGTCAACCCGAGAGCGTTTGTTTATTACAAAGAGTGACTCAATCCGAGGCTCATTCGTCGAGTAATGCTAGTAGTACAAAGAAGCTTAAGAAATACAAGAGTAAACGGATGCTTAACTGAAATCAAATTACTTTAAAGAAATAAATCCCACACTCAGAAAACTTAATAACTTATCAGTCAAGGGTTCGGTAATGATAAACCATCCCTTCAGAAACTGATGGAAAAGGAACTAAATCATAGATCACGAGCCTGGGAGCTAGACAAAGGATCACACGGCTTCACTACAAACCCCTTAGATCATCTCTCACACCAAAACATCAACTGCAAATAAATAGAACAGCAAAGTAAATAAAGGATTAAACAACAATTCTAGAATGGAACAGCAACTCTAAAATGGAACATCAATTGAATAACTAAGTCCCGCGGGTTATAACCAAACTTAATTTATACACTCTTTGCAATCAAATAACATTCTATCACTCTAAAGGCGATTCACACGAATCATATTAATGGAACAGCAATAACGATTAATGAATTATGGAACAATACTGATTCATTAGAAACGCACACAACCCAAACGTTAATATAACAGCTCTGTAACATAACAGTAAAGATATGCGATTAACTCTTGAAAGGATTAATAACGTAATGTGGAGTTAACACACAAGTCTGGCTGTAGAAACTTCAATGATTCAAACTTGAACAGAGCATGTAATATGAACTTGTAAAGCATATCAAATAATCAAATAGCAATAATAAACAAACCACACAGAAACGAAGCTGTAATGGTACAGAAGCAAGTGTCCTTCGGGGCCGGGCCCTTAGCCTCCAAGGATACACCGCTTTAGGTTAACGCAGACGCGAAGACGGAATAATCACCAAGCGTTCATTAATGCATTGATAAAAAATACATCGAACCAGTTCTCAACAAAGCTTAATAACCAAATCTGATGTTTTACAGAAGATTACATAAAACGTATCTTATCTCGCCATTTTCTAAACTAACAGTACTTGTCTCTTTTTATAAAAACGATGGTGGAGATGTCCAAGCAACTAGATAAGTAAAGCAACGATCCCTCAGGATCTTCGATTCTGAGGGATTCGCCAAACTGTTAACTCTTCATCCTGTCTTTGCTATTGCGCTGAGCTGGTGTCCTCTCCTTCTTTCCCGAGCCGATTCACTTTGATCTGTTTCCCTATGTTTGCGTTCGGTTCTCGTCCAGAGAGACAGCAGTTATCTCCACTTTGTTCTTTCCTTTAGAGCGGCAACCCTTCGTTTTCTCCTTTTCCTGTATAGAAAATAACCATTATTAGTGGCTAAGTTATACACATCTATTCTCACATGTTTTGTTATAGTTCCTTATTACTTTCCAAATTCATGATACAAAAGGTTCACAAATTCTATTAAAAAGTCATTAAAGTAATCATCAAAATCATACCTTTTTAGTACTCCACACACCCCCCTGCTTACCTTGTTTCATGTCCTCATGAAGACATTGTAGTTGACATGTAATGCAGTGAGAGAGTATGCTGGAGAAGGAGTCTCATGCGGAGGCCTACAACCATGTTGAGTGATTAAATAATCAAAGAACTGACCTGCTTGCCCCTCAGGCATATCATACAGGGCCTGGTATCCAGGTGCAGGATGCCAGATAATTGGAGCACGAAATCTATACCCTAACCAAGATGACCCTGCTTTCAGAATGCTCTGGCCATAGAGATTCAAACGGTCAGCGCCTAACTCAAAGTTCTCATACTTAAATGGTTCTCTGAGCTGGATGTGTGGATCAGAGATTCGATATCGAAATTTGGCTGCATTAATGGCCAAGTCTTTGATGGAAAAGAAATACTCTAAACTCTCTTGAATGAGTGCCTCATGCATAGGCCCTAATGTTACAATGACACCCGGAGTCCTTATGTGGTTTATATGAGCTGTCCATAACTGTACTGGGTTCCTAGGCTCAGCCCTAACTCTTAAATCTAGACCATTTTCTTGACTCTGGAAGGTATCATAGGCTTTCAGCCACTTAATCTGATTAGCCCCGAATGAAATAAATGCTTGGAATTGAATATCACCAATGGAGGGACCAGGGTTCAATTCAGTCTCCTGACTTAGCACAAGGTCGTGTAAATAAAGTTCACACAACAATCTCTGGACTTTCACTTCATAATGTTTACAACAGTCTATAAAATCATTGACATTGTTGATCTGTATAGGGGTGCCTGCCTTAACAGCTTTTATTTGTAATTGTAAATATCGTTCTAATAGAAACAGAGCATAGTTTTTAGCAGGGGCCCTACATGCTAAAACATTATTATATAAAGAACACAAGTCATTCATCTATTTGATAGTAGTATCTAGTTTACAAGTTACCTGTGTGACTTCCTCTTGTTCCTTCATCCATCCTTCAAAAACCTGTCTTTTAGATTGACTGACATCCCTTAGTTGCTGCTGCAACTCTTCATATTTTTCTAGGGGAACCGTTTGCTCTTTAAGTTGCTCCACTTCTTGCTATGCTTGTTTCACCATCTTGTGCAAGGATTTTGTCTTTGGATCTTTCTTCCATGCATCAGTGGAGGCCGGGAGTTTTACCTGAACCTTCTTGTTATGCTGTTTGGAGTTCAGGACCCTGATTACCCCTGAGGGTGGTGCCTCCGTCTGAATTTGCTTATCATCCTTTTCTGTCTTAATCAGAACGGTAGTTGGATCCTCAGGGTTTTGGTCAGCAGGCCGTTTGTTGGCCCTCTTCTTCCTTTTTACCTTCTGGTTCTTTTTCAAAATCCTAATTTGTTGTCTGAGCTGGGTTATCATATTTAACAATTTAGTTCGTTCCTTCCGCAACTTCTTGATTTCCATTGTTTCATTTGAAGGAACGACAGTCTGTCGATGGTGGACTGGATCATGACCAGTTGCTAACTCTTCCTCCTGGGGTTCTTCCTCACTGCTCTGCTCCGGCTGTTCTGGTGTATGCACCTCAACTGGTTCTGATTCTTCCTCCCGGGGTTCTTCCTCTAGATTTTCCTCTTGTGACATGGGAACAGATTGTTCCCGTTCAGTATTTTCTTCCTCTTCATCATGAATGGGCATGTTATCTTCTTGAAGTTGGTCGTGGGGATTCTATGAACTAGAAGGTTGACCGTATTTACTCATATTGGCTAGGATGGCGGCCAAGTCATCTTCTCTTAGTAGGTCTTGTAATGGGCTATTCTCCTGCTGTCCCATTTCTTCCTCCTGTTCAGTTTCTGCTTCTTTTTCTGTTCCCGAAGGCTCGGGTACTTCTTCTTCGGGTTGCTCATCTTCAATTATTACTGGTTGGCTGGTGCTTCCCTGAATCTGTTCCAGCCTTCCCCTTATTCGAGCCAACCGGGCTGACTTTCTGGGTTTATTTATGCTTCCTCTCATCTGAGCTAACCGAGCTGATTTCCTGGGTTCCTCTGGTTGCTCGGGTGAATCAACGACATGCTTTCGCTTTGCGGATTCTTGGTGTGTCTCTGGTTGTTGTGATGTACTAGCAACATTTTCTCTGCGTTTTGCTGGTTGTTCTGGTGGGTTTATAGAATGTCTACGTTTCGGGGATGGTTCTGTCGATCCCCCTTCAATCAGTGCAATGAGCTCTTCCCAGCTGCTCTGCTACTGGGTAAGACTATAACTAACAACAAGTCGAATTAACCCGTGGTGACTAACAATTGCCTCTACGTGCTGTGCCCTTTTCATACTTTGTGCAAGATCATGCAATAACGAGTTTAAGAGTGCCGGTAAATTCACAGAGCATTTCTGTTTTAGAACAGCTAAAAGTTTAAGGTGTCGTGGTCTTACCACGTCTTTTCTTCCTTCGCAAGTAATGTAGCTCTGTACTATTCTTGTGAGCTCTGTCCAGGGTTCGCCTAGGGTCGCTGGCAAAATTCCCTTCCCTTTGATTGTCAAATGCCGGCCTTCATCCTGGAAGATGTCGATGACCTTCTGTAATCGTTCCTTTTTGAATGTCCATACCGGTCCGGTAGCTGGTAGTCCTGAGACTTCTGCAATTATGGCATCAGTGACCGCTATTCGTTTCCTTCTTACTATGGAGTGGTCATCTTGTAAATTCTGCAAGAACTCCATTGCTACTATCTCATTACCCTCCTGTAAGCGATTGAAATAGTTCAACCATCCTGCCCTTCCCAGGATTTCTCGGGCAGCAGCAGAGATCGTTAGCTGTTGAGGCTCACTACGAATTGCCTTTCCCCCCATGATTTCGCTGTGATTTCTAAATGGAACAGCAAAAACGTTTTCGGTTTGAAACACAGAGAGCAAGGTTTCGCGAAAGAAAACACAGAGTATGCAACAGTGCAGCAAAAACAACTTGTGTGAAAAATAAAAATAAAAATATGCCATGCCGTGAAACCATGCCAAACCGTCGTAAACTAATTGTTTCGAATGGTGAATTGACACGTAATACAGGGAATGATGAGGTTAACCTCCCCCCCCCGCAGTGTGATAGGCTGTCCCAGCCGGCAACTAAAGGAGCGGCACCCAGTTTGCAATCAAGTCAGAAAGGAACAGCATGTGGATTTATGCCATGTTGAAAAAGGACAACAGATTACCGAAATCGAGGCGGAGGATGGATCGCGTGTTATATAAGAGGCTACTGTGTTATGATTTGAGGCTGATGGATAGGGCATGTATCGTACTTGCCAATCTTAAGCGGTCATGGTCACCTCCGTTGCCATGATTGGCAATGATAAATATTCATGCGGTGTATAAATCGGGAAATAACATATGATTAGTGCCTAGGATATAAAAACAAAAGAGTGTTAATATCTTACCTATTGGTGTAAGCAAGGTGACTTCGATACCATTAACATTACTCTGCTGCCAACAGGTGTCCATAACCTTGGCAGAGTTGTTTTTCACCCTCGGAACCATGATCCTGTGTGTATACTTAGGAATGTTATTATGTCGAAATGTAGACCATTATGCTGGCTTGGTGACCAGTTAACCATAATGCCATTCACGAGGAAAGAGCGAAACGTGGGCAGGCCGGCTCGTGATGAGACCTCCTGTTCCAAGGTTTGTTTATTTTGATACACCTTTTGGACCATATCCCTGGTGTGGTGGCCAGAATGGGAACGCCACTTCACTTCCATCCTCATGATCATGGTAGGCTGGCTCTCGATGAGACCCCCTATCCTGCATTTGACATTTGACATGATTTTTCTTTTTCATAGAATTCTTTTCCTTATTTATACACAAAGGGTGGTTCAGCACTCCTTAAGAGTAGGAATGGTGGAAGAAGTCTTATTATCTCAATAGGAAGATATAAACTCTTTGCTCTTATTCCCAAGTACTAATAAAATTTTTTTAAGGGAATTAGCATGATAAAGATAACCAATCAGGGCAAAATTAGTAAAACCATGTCAACAAAAGGTAAGAAATAAGTATGTCCTTCCAGTTGTCCTCTTATTGATGCAGAGCCTTATAGATATAGCGATTTATGATTTGCAGATTTTCGGTATGTTGTGTTTTTATATTTCATCGCACAAATACATAGCTGAAGCTTGAAGACTAGAAAGAAGACGGGCAAAAAGCATCCTCAATTTAAATCAGCAAAAGAGATCAAAAGTATGCTAATGGTGTTCCGTTGGAAAAGAGACAACGATGGATAATAGAAAAAGGAACAAACCTGCAAATGCCGTTCCTTTTGGAAAAAGGAACGGCAATCATACTATCAAACACTCAATATGCCATTCCGTTGAAAAAGGCAAAACAGAAATAAAAGAACGTTGTTTCTTTGAAGGAAAAGGAACAGTGGTAACCAAAAGGAACAACGAGAAACGTAACAATATCGTTTTTTTTTTTTTTTTTTTTTGAAAAAAAGGAACAGCAGAGATCCGAATGCTGTTCCTTTAGAAAAGGAACAGCAGAACAAGCAAAACCAATATGATAAAAAAACATACATATGCTATTAGAAGAGCAAAAATCAAACTTTGTGGGAGAAAAAGGAACAGCAAAATGACAAGAATTTATTCAAATCAAATTTATGTACAAGAATCACTCAAAAACAAAAACTTTATGTACAAATTGCAAAAAGAAATAGACCCTTACTGAATTACAGGTGAGGAAGATTTCTCTTCCTCTCCTAAGATCTCCAGATCAGTATCTCGGCGTAGCTGCTGGCAGAAGGATTCCCGAGTAAGTGGTTTACGGTAGAGACGGACTCGGTGGCAATTTACCTTGAATGCATATCCAGAACCGTCAATAGTGATTAGAGTAAGAGTTCCATTGTCATGTACCTTCTGGATTTCGTATGGTCCCAACCATCGAGTCTGAAGTTTTCCAGGGAAGTCCTGAAACCGAGAATCGTATAACAGAGCCCAGTCGCCCTCGTGGAAGACTTTGTTCTTAATGAGCGCATCATGCCATTTGGCTCGCTGCTGTTGAATTAATGCTGTATTTTGTAGTGCAGAGAGCCGAATTTCGTCTAATTCATTGATCTGCTGTAGTCGATTGAGTTGTGCCTCGCTTAGATCTAGGCCAACTTCCTGTGCTGTTCGCAGTGTTTGGATTTCGAATTCTATGGGAAAAATAGGTTGTTTTCCAAACACTAGTTGATAAGGTGAGTAACCAGTGGTGCTCCTCCATGTGGTTCGATAGGCCCAGAGTGCTTCAAGTAGTCGGGTAGCCCAGTCACGCCTATGTGATGCAATGGTTTTTGTTAGGATTGATTCTATTATCTTATTGCTACTTTCTACCTGCCCATTCGCCTGTGGGTGATATGGAGTAGTGATCTTATGCTGGACATGATAATTGTTAAGTGTTGCAGCTAATTTATGCCCAACAAATTGTGGTCCTCCATCCGTAATTATTTCCCTAGGAAGGCCATAACGAACAAATAAAAGGAACAGGAACTGTATGACAGAGTCCTCTGTGGCTCTTGGTAATGCTTCTGCCTCAACCCATTTGGTGACATATTCTGTTGCCACCAAAATATATGTTTTCTGATTTGATGAAGGGTTGATGGGTCCAACGAAATCCAGAGCCCACCGCTCGAATGGTTCGATGAATAACTGCGGTTTCAGAGGCATTTCATCAGCTTGACCAGGTCGTCCTGCTCGCTGGCAACTGTCACAGGCTTGGACGAACTTCTTTGCATCTTTGAAGATTGTAGGCCAGTAATATCCTGTCTGCAATACTTTATGTCCAGTCCTACGCTCAGCGAAGTGCCCCCCACACGGTCCATCGTGACAGGCTTTTAGGATGTCAAAGATTTCATCCTCTCTAACACATCGCCCGATATGCATGTCTGCTCCTGTGTGAAACAAATAACCTCCAATCCACGAAAATCGAGAACTTTTCTGAATAATCTGCTTACGCTCATTAGGAGTTAAATGTTTTGGTAATTTACCTACTGCAAGGTAGTTGGCAACATCAGCATACCAGGGTGTTTGAACAGCAACATCAAACAGGTGCTCATCCGGAAATTGATCTTCCACTGCTGCTGCATCGCTTGATTTTGGTATTCTTGAAAGAAAATCGGCTACAGGGTTTTCTTTGCTAGGGCGGTCCTTGATTGTGATGTCGAATTCCTGCAATAAGATTAACCATCGAGTTACTCTGGCATTTGTGACATGCTTATTTGCTAAATATTTTATGGCAGAATGATCTGTATACAAGATAACAGGGTAGCCCTGATATAATGTCTAAATTTATTGACGCATGTATTACAAATTTTAGAATTCTTTTTCGCAATGTAAAGGTAATTCAACTACAGGGATAAATTTTTGTCGATGTAATAGATAGCATATGGTTTTTTATCCTCTTCCCCGCCCAAGGACCGACCAATGGCCGTATCCGAAGCATCGATGATATCTGGAATGGTAGGTCCCGCTTGGTCCTCGAAGGATCGGGGTCGTGGATACCAGCTTCTTTAGATCCTCGAAAGCACGGTCACATTTGTCTGTCCAAAGAAAATCAACGTTACCAGTCAGTGCATATAAAGGAGCAGCAATGTGCGAATAATGCTCTATAAATCGTCTATAATAACCCGAAAATCCAAGAAAACTACGTACCTCTGTTTGAGTAGTAGGAGTGGGAATAAGCAAAAGTATTTGGATTTTGGCCGGGTCTACCTGAATGCCGGCTGCTGAGACATAGTGTCCTAGGATAAGTCCTTCAGTCATCATCAAGAAACATTTTTCATTGCTTAAGCAAAGTCTAGTAACAATGCAGCGTTGTAGGACTTTCTCTAGGGTGTCTAGAGCTAGATCAAAGTCATCTCCGTATGGTGTAAAGTCATCCATGTAAACTTCAAGTCCATCATTGATTAAATCTGCAAAAATACTAAGGATAGCCCTCTGAAATGTGGCAGGAGCATTACATAAGCCAAAAGGTAAAACTCGATAGGCAAATGTTCCCCAAGGACAAGTAAAGGTAGTTTTATCCTGGTCTTCAGGGGCAATCTGAATCTGATTGTATCCACCGAAGCCATCCAGGAAAGAAAAGAACTTCTTCCCTGCTAAAGTGTCCAATACTTGATCTATGAAAGGAAGAGGAAAATGATCTTTTTGTGTTGCCTTGTTAAGGTCCCTATAATCCACACAAATTCTCCATTTCCCATTCTTTTTTGGTACCACCACAAGTGGAGAGACCCATTTACTATCAGAGATAGGGTAGATAAAATTCACATCTAAAAGCTTCTGAAGTTCAGTTTTTACGACATCTTTTAGATGGGGATTAAGTCTCCTTTGTGGCTGACGCACAGGTCTGGCATCCTTTTCTATGTAAATGTGGTGTGTACATAACTAGGGATCGATTCCTTTCATATCAGGGTAGTCCCATGCAAATGCTTCTTGATATTTTGTTAACAGATGGATGAGCTTTGTTTCTTGTTCCGGTGTGAGATTAGCATTGATGTTTAAAGTTTTCCCCGGTGGAATTTCCACAGTTTTACTATTTGCAACAGAAGTGACAGGTATTATTTGATCATGAATATCTTTCAGGGGATCTTCTTCTAATTCATTATCAAATGCTGCTTTTATCATGTGACATTGTGTGCGAGGTTCAGTTTGAGTAATGAAATTATTAATGGCATCGTCTTGTGTTTGATCTTTGAAATCGAGTGCCTCTTGTATAGTTAATGGAGATCTAATGTTATCATTAAGATATGATACAGGGTGCTTATTCGTTTTAATCATTGTGACACTTGGCTGTGCTGGAGGATATAGAACTAAATTTTTGCTATTTGGTCCTCTGGTTATGGTCATATTTCCCTGCCGACAACCAATATAGGCATCGGCAGTAGCGAGCCAAGGTCTACCTAAAATTAGCGGGTGTCCATCAAGTCGGGTTTTTGGATTAATTATCAGGAAATCAGTTGGATACTCCCAGGATTCTACAGAGACCATGACATCATGTAGAGTTCCCTCTGGTCTAACCACAGATCGGTCAGCCAATTCTAACAGAGTAGAGGTGGGTTCTACAGATGTAATGCCGAGCTTTTGGCAAGTTGTGGTTGTTAAAATATTAATTGCAGCCCCTAAATCAACTAAGGCATTAGGCAGGGTCTGACCATAAATTTGAATAGTTATAATTGGGTTTCCGGG
This sequence comes from Pinus albicaulis, assembly GCA_034641835.2. Classification (NCBI taxonomy): domain Eukaryota; kingdom Viridiplantae; phylum Streptophyta; class Pinopsida; order Pinales; family Pinaceae; genus Pinus; species Pinus albicaulis. The sequence continues at coordinate 13,960 of JAXQQM020060194.1, forward strand.
GTCTTCATATTTAAGGGGTGTTTCTCTTCCCGACAATAGGTCAGATAAGGTGCCGACTACTTGGACTCTTGGATTATTTGTTATATTCCTCCTTGGTTTCTTTATGCACAATTCTTTTATGGTTTTTGCGTATATGGGAATGTCTTGAATGGCTTGGAGGAATGGAATTTTTATGTACAAGTTTTGTAATTATCCCAGAATGTCAAAGTCAGGATATTGTATGGATCGAGGTATGGCTAATCGTTCTGGGAACGGAGGAGAGGATGTGGTTGCTTGGTTATGAGTTTGTTGCTTATTTACATCCTCTTGTTGTGACTGATGTTTTCTGGGTAACTGATCTTCAATATGAACTATTTTATCTCCCTCAGTTTCAATTATACGCCCAGATCTTAACTGAAGGTCATTGCACTCCCTTAAGTCAGGTCCTGGTTCTGGTGATTCTATGATTTGAATAGATTGGACCTGCCTGTTGTTTGGATTGGGATCGGGTTGGGCTGGGAGTTGCGGCCTCAAGTTAGACTGGGGATTCTGTTGTAAAGCTGGAAAAGTAGGTTGAGGGAGCGGAATAGTTCCAGCTGGGTGGTACATTGGTCTTTGCCAACTTGTCTGCCAGGGTGAACTTTGTGAAGTAGAGGGAGTCCATTGTGAAGGATACGGGCCATTTTGCCAATATGGTGGAGTGTAAGGGAAATTCGGCCACCCAGTTTGGCTTGTTTGATTCAGCCATGGATTTGAAGAAGGAAATGATTGTGGTGACCAGTTTGTAAATGGGGGTTGAGATTGATTTTGCCATATACCATATTGTTGAGCATTATACTGTGGGTTTTGAAAGAAAGAGGTTGGGTCCGGAAACATACCAGGTTGTCTTGGCTGCCACTGGCGGCGCTGGTTGATCGAATTCACTGATTCTGGTTCTTCTTCTGCTTCCTTATATACCGCTTTCAATCCAGGAAGTGAGGGGCAGCTCTCCGTAAGGTGATATTTTGTACAGATGGCGCATGTTTGGACTTTATCCAGTGGACACTCCTTGTGGCTATGTTTTTTCCTGCATCGGGGGCAGAAGATTGCCAAATTCTGTTCTACCTCCAGCTGCTTCTGTTTAGCCTGCACAATATCAAGTTGTGTAGTTAGTGTCCCCATAATATCAGTTTTAAAATTTTCTATTAAATTTCCAATTTCTGCACGTGTTACTCCTTCTGCTGATACTTTGTTATCTCTTGCAAACCGATCATATTCTGTCGGTTTTATTCTTGTGCTGCCTCTCGAACTCCTGATACATAAGTCAAGGATGTCAGTAAAATTCTCCTGATAAATATCCCCTTTTCCCATAATGTTTAATGTTTCAATCCATTGTTCCTTCATGCCCCTCATTAATGCAGTTTTTAACACATTATCAGGTAAAGGTAGTGATGCATAAGGAGATCTTTGTAAATTATACTGAAAACGTTCCACATACTCCTCTAATGTTTCATTTGGTCTGGCTGTCATTTGAAATATTTCGTCTTTTAATTCTCTAGACCTACAATAATCCTGGTATTTCTTTAAGAAGGATTCTTTCATTTGATCCCAATTGTTGATAACCCCGCCACCTAGCCCCATAAACCATCTTAAAGCAGCTCCTTTCAATGTAGAGGGAAATAATTTCAATTTTTGGGGATCGGTGGTGTAATCGTACCCCTGACATAACACATCTAATTCGAATAGGAATGCATCCGGATCTTCTGATGTGAGTCCGTGAAATGTGGGGATATGCTGAAGAGGGATAGCTTTCATGGGTGCATTTGCTGCAGAATCCACTATAGGATATTGTAATGTAGAGGTTTGAGTGTTTGGCTGGTTTTGAGCGTTTGGTTGGTTTTGAGCCATGGGATTGAATATATGCCAGTAACCTTCTGGGATATCTAAGAGGGTATTCCTAGGTTGGGTGGGAACGGTTTTGACAGGGATATTTTTAATAGCGCTTCCTTTATCTGGAATAATGGGAATACCAGGTGTTTGAGGAGATTGAATCTCTTCAACAATGACTTTCGCAGCACTCCCCTTATCTGGGCTATCTAATGGCTGATTTGTTTCAAGAGGAGATTTTGGTTCCTCGGTTTCCCCTGTTTCTCCTTCTCCTTCACAAAAGTTGCTAGAGTTCCCTTCCTGCAATAATTCTGGAGTGGAATTTTCAACTTCTTGAAAGTCCTGCTCCTCAGTTTGGCTATGCACCTCAGCACAGGCTACAGATGGTGATCCTGTGGCCTGAAGGGAACTAGTAGGCGGTTTAGAAGTGTTTTTCTTGAAGCCTACTGATGGCTGAGACTCAGTTTTCTTATAGATTTCGTCTATGAAGGTCGTTCGGCCAAGGGTCACTGGCCCCTTAGCTTTTTCAGGTTTGGATGGAGGTTTGATATTCTTTTCCGGTCTTTTCTGCTTAGTCATGCACTCAAAAAAATAAACTACCAACTTCTATTCAAACAAGAAAAAACAAATCTGTTAGGAAAGCGGATAATGAGCAGGTCTTTTACATGCTCTGCACGTAGGTTCTTACCTTTCGTTTTTAGGATCCAACTCCTCCCTAGCAGGCTTGTACACCACTCTGAAAAAGACAAATGGCTTCACTCTTTCCCCGGCAACGGCGCCAAAATGTAGAGCTATAAAAAGGGTCTCTTTCACCTCTAATTACCTCACATTAATATGTCAACCAGAGAGCGTTTTGTCATTACAAAGAGTGACTCAATCCGAGGCTCATTCGTCAGAGTAATGCTAGTAGTACAGTGCTTAAGAAATACAAGAGTAAACGGATGCTTAACTGAAATCAAATTACTTTAAAGAAATAAATCACACACTCATAAAACTTAATAACTTATCAGTCAAGGGTTCGGTAATGATAAACCATCCCTTCAGAAACTGATGGAAAAGGAACTAAATCATAGATCACGAGCCTGGGAGCTAGACAGTGACTGCTACTGCTCACTACAACCTTAGATCATCTCTCACAACAAACCATCAAATGCAGATAAATAGAACAGCAAAGGAAATAAAGGATTAAACCACAATTCTGAAATGGAACAGCAACTCTAAAATGGAACAGCAATTGAATACTAAGTCCCGCGGGTTATAATCAAACTCAATCTATACACTCTTTGCAATCAAAGAACATTCTATCACTCTAAAGGCGAATTACACAAATCATATTAATGGAACAACAATAACGATTAATGAATTATGGAACAATACCGATTCATTAGAAACGCACACAACACAAACGTTAATATAACAGCTCTATAACATAACAGTAAAGATATGCGATTAACTCTTGAAAGGATTAATAACGTAATGCGGAGTTAACACACAAGTCTGGCTGTAGAAACTTCAATGATTCAAACTTGAACAGAGCATGTAATATGAACTTGTAAAGCATATCAAATAATCAAATAGCAATAACAAACAAACCACACAGAAACGAAGCTGTAATGGTACAGAAGCAAGTGTCCTTCGGGGCCGGGCCCTTAGCCTCCAAGGATACACCGCTTTAGGTTAACGCAGACGCGAAGATGGAATAATCACCAAGCTTTCATTAATGCATTGATCAAAAATACATCGAACCAGTTCTCAACAAAGCTTAATAACCAAATTTGATGTTTTACAGAAGATTACATAAAACGTATCTTATCTCACCATTCTCAAACTAACAGTACTTGTCTCTTTTTATAAAAACGATGGCGGAGATGTCCAAGCAACTAGATAAGTAAAGCAGCGATCCCTCAGGATCTTCGATCCTGAGGGATTCGCCAAACTGTTAACTCTTCATCCTGTCTTTGCTATTGCGCTGAGCTGGTGTCCTCTCCTTCTTTCCCGAGCCGATTCACTTTGATCTGTTTCCCTATGTTTGCGTTCGGTTCTCGTCCAGAGAGACAGCAGCTATCTCCACTTTGTTCTTTCCTTTAGAGCGGCAACTCTTCGTTTTCTCCTTTTCCTGTATAGAAAATAACCATTATTAGTGGCTAAGTTATACACATCGATTCTCACATGTTTTGTTATAGTTCCTTATTACTTTCCAAATTCATGATACAAAAGGTTCACAAATTCTATTAAAAAGTCATTAATCATCAAAATCATACCTTTTTAGTACTCCACACAGTCCAGGATGTGTATTTCCTGACAGGTCTCCCGCCACATGGGATGGTGGGAAATACGCAACCAGTGTTACCACGGGGGCGGAAAATCATGGAGTTTGTGGAGCGGGATTGTCGACCGGGTCTCCAAGCCAAAGGGACGCGGATACCAATCGGGGACCTAGAGAGATTGGAGACCTGGGCAATGGCCGCAGCGGTGCTGCGGATCTTGGGAAACCAGACATTCCATCACATCACTGGGAGGCAGATGATGATTGTAGAGAGTGTGTTGAGTGGGACCTACTATGGGTGGGCCCAAATTATGTTGGTGTCGTTAAAACGACAGATGTCGCTTTGCAAGCGGCAAGTGAACCACGATTGCTTGTATGGTACTTTATTATGTTCTCTATTTTTTGAGAAGATCCCGACCTTACGACCTCGTATACAGCTCTCATATGGGGGCCCGAGAGAGCCCAGGATGCACTGGTGGGGGCGACTACTATGTAGAGGAGGAGGAGGGGCGGTCGGACGGGTGTTTCGACCTGAGTTCTTTTCCCATTGGGATCAGATTCCGTTATACATCGATGACTATCCCTATAGTGGGATGAGTTATTGTGGGGATCCGGACCTACCACTTCCGCCTGGTCGAGTATGGGGACCCGATGGTAAGTGATAAGTAACTATTATTTTTTGGGCATGTTAAAGTTAATGAATAGTAGATAGGGTACTGATTCATGTACTTTTGGTATGCAGATATAGCTCCAGTAAAACTGGCCGGATATATGGGACGACTGGCAGCATCTGGAGCTGTCAGTCTGAGTGGGTCGAGAGCAGCACATAAAGAGGATGCGGCCACCCTTCTGGAGGACATCCGCCGTAGATGAAAAAGGTTGCTGACCGGAGTGTTAGAGCGCGGGTGGCAAGACTTAGACGACCAATACATAGAGCCATGTATTGGTCTACCCTCAGAATGGCGAGGTGTCATGCGGCGCATGGCGATGGCCGGTCAAGGGAGACGTGATCTATAGGCTGCAGGAGTGTAGCCATTGGCTCGGGATCCGCCAGATAGTGATTAGGTGTGGGGTAGGTGGTGCCCCCTAGTGTGTATGTAGGGGCAGGTGGTGCCCCCAGTTTTGAGTTTTCTGTAACATGCTATGGGCATGTCAAATGTATCAGAGTAGATGGACTCTAAAACACATGTTTTGTGACACATATTATGGATATGCATCTTTTTTAATGATTATGAATGTTATTGTCATGTATGAAATGCGTGTGATAAATGCCAATCTAGAACATGGTTTGCAATACTATCTACATAGTGATTCTATTCTCGAGGTACATGGTTGAAAGTTATGGTTTCAAATTCACGTATCAAGAGTTTCACTCGTAAATATCATCTAAACAGCACAGGATTATGCACACGATAGACACCATTTAGTTGCATGACAAGAAGTAGGGAATCTAAACGAACATGCAGATGGAGGATGCGATGAAAGAGGGCATCGGCTAAGAGACCACGCACTGCATCATATTCGGCCTGATTTTTGGTGGCAGTACCAATGCAAACCCCCATTTGAGAGCACAAGGGCATGCAAGGGGGTGAAAATGGCCCAACCTGCCGAGGCTAGATTCCGGGAGTAACGACTTGCACCATCGGCGTAACCGATATAGGGTGGGGATGGGAGGTCCTGCGGAATAGTGTTACAAGACAACAAATGGGGGCAGAAGGGACAATGACGGCAGTGTGAGTGTACAGAAGACATCGAGCGACAACTGCGGGAGGGAGTGCAATGAGCAGGATGGCTATGACTCATATACAAACTAGAGGGTGGTATATGAGGGCTATAGGAGGTATGGTGGGGACTCGGGCTGTGAAGGTCAACAGAGATATGGGTGGAGTTATCTCGTGTATGGGCGGAAAAGAGGGGGTCAAGGGTGGAAAAGGTTCCCAAGTGGGCATCCAGACGGGAAAAGAGGGGATGAAGAGTGGAAGGGACATCACATGATGCGGAAAAGTTACCTAAATCATCTGTGGGGGAAGAAAGGCTCACATACGGATCGTCACGGGGAATGACAAAAGAACAGGGAAATAAATGGTTAAAAGATGGGGAGCCCAGGGTGGTTGCTGAAGGGGGGTCAAGCGAAAAAACAAGGGAGGATTCAAGGGGAATTTGCTCCAAGGGTCTCACAGAGGATGATAGGTAAAGAATGGTGGCAGTAGACTCCGTCATTTGGACATCAGGGGGGGGAATGTCGATGGGAGCTGGGGGATCCTCAAGCTGACCCGAAGCATACTGTGTGAGGATGGGAGAGGCGGACTGATTTTTTTCAACCTCATACTCACGGACTACTTCTAAAGAGGCGCGGTAATGCGTTAGGTGAGGAAAATGGTGGGAATAATGGCCATGGACATCGCACAAAGCACAGGGTTTGCTGGTGTGAATAGTTTTGGGGTTCTTGGTTACGGACGAGGACGAGAGAGAGTGGTCAGGGATCGTAGACTCAGGGAATGTGACTTTAACCATGGGTTGAATGCAGGGAAATTCGGGACAAGTATGGGTGGCATGACCGACGACATCACACAAGGCGCAGGGCTTTGTGGGCGGAGGAGGAGTTGGGTCAGTCGGGGTGACCTTGTCTTTGGATGCTCCCTTGCGAGCTTTGCCTTTCTTTCTTGGAGCTGTCACCACAGGGGTAGGGTCCTGGGGAGGTGCGGGGGGCATGGTGGCAATGGAGGAAGCGAGGGGGACCGATTGAACCTGTGTCAAAGCGAGATAGGGTTTGGGGTGACCAGGTGGGGTAGCGGCTGGAGGGTCAAGGTACCATATGGGTATGCCCAGGGTTAGGTTAGGGAGAGAGAGGGTGGCCATGACAGGGACCATATAGACTCTGGGAGGGGGAGCCAGGAAAGGTATCTGACCAGCGGGATAATGACCAGGAGGGATGGCTCCGAGCTGATTGAGGCCTGGGGAACCGACCTGGGAGGATAGAGGGGTTCAGGGATACCAGTTGTAGGAGAAGGGCCAGAAGGAGGAGGTCCGGCTGGCGGAGATGAATCGCTAGGAGTGGGTTGCGGTGGGCGAGGTTGAGTCTGAGGTTGCCGAATAGCCGAAGCGGGTCGTTTAAGGGCGGCCCGAGATGATTGCATCATGCAAACATTCGATAAGCTGGGATCAGAGATATGAGGAGGGGGAGACTAGGAAAAGTTCCAAGCAGGGAGGAATCTTTGTAGACGCCGGGGGAGACACTGGTCAAGGAATCGACGGTTTGCTTATTGGCTACAGAAGATATGGTCATCTTCGGGGAGGTCTTAGATGGTGGCTCATGGTAAGTCAACTGATCGATGGTGACTATCTTCCCATTGTGAGGAAAAGACATCTTGCGAAAAACCGCGGATGGTACAGCAGACATGGCATAGGTGTAGCTTCACCCCAATAGAATGTTGTAGTATAGAGGGGCGTCAATGACTTTGACATCAACGCAAACGGTCTTGCCGGCAAGGGTGATAGAAAAATTATGGAAAAGGCCAATGGGCTGGGAGGCGTTTCCATCCCACGCTCGAAGGGTGATCATGGAAGGGGCCAACTCAAGAGATCCGAGTTGCTTCCAAACCGAAGCGGAAATCACACAGGTGGATGCCCCCTCATCAATTATACACCGAGAAACGTTGGCATTCCAGATTTTGACTGGGATTTGGAAGGCGACGGAAGCAGGAAGAGGAGGATGGTTGGATTGATGAGCGTCGAAAATAATCATTTGGTCATCGGCAGGATCTACAGCGCCCACGGAAGATAGCAGAGTCTTCCTTTGGGAAGGGCATGATTGGAGGAGTTCCAATGTGGAAATGGCAGCAGGAGATTGTGCCAAATCATCTACTATGCTATACGCATGAGCAGCTCGACCAGGAGCAGCATTTCGACGAAATGGTCCCTTAGGAATCTTGGTATGAACCTCAACTTTGGGTTGAGGGATATGTAAGGGGCCATTGGATGTTGAAAGAGAGTCTGTAGAACCTGAGGAAGGGGACTCGGGGGCAGACTGAGCGGGAGGCTTGGGGTATTGGCGAGACTGAGTTTGAAGGTGAAGGTCGACGGTTGGGGATGGATCAGAGTTCATCATGAGGATCTAGTAATCAGAGGAACCAGAAGGGGAAGGTTGAGTGGCGACCTGTCCGTCAGGTGGTTAGGCAACCACGAATCCTTGTTGGGGGAAAGGATCGGTAAACACAGCCGGTTGGGTAGTGGCCACATTAGGGGGAGCATGAGGGGAGGCATGTTGTCCTCGCAATGTGGCTTGAGACTCCCACATCTGCCGCATCTGTGGTAAGAGGGGACAATCGTGGGTGTAATGACCGCAAACACTGCAACATGAACAAGGCTTATTGGTGCAAAGAGGCCTGTCCTGCTTGGGCTGAGTTCCCTGTTGCTGGTTAGCAGTGTTAGAGTCAGTACCTTCAGGATTGGGTCCATGCATACCAGGGGAGGATTGATTTGGGTTGCCTCTCCGCCTTCTTTGAGAAGGGGGATTAGTCGCGCCTTGCTGTGCAAAGACTTGCCCTGGAGGGGGCTGTAGGTGCTGTTGTGGGGGCGGAGGAGGCAGGGGAGGTGGAAGCGTATATGCTGGAAGAGCTGGCACACCAGGCTGCGGATAAGGATAATGGTTAGTTTGGGAAACATTTAGTTAATCAGGAGGTTGGGAAAAAGGATGAGGAATGTCGTATCCTGGATACATGCTACCTGGAGGGGGAAAAGTGCTAGAGGTGTTGGCCCCTCCTGGAGGGAGACCATAGCCCATAGGAGGTTGATCATACGGATTAGAAAGGGCTCCAAAGATACCGTCGGCGGAATGAGATGCCCCCGGGGTGTTAGCGCCACCGGGCCTGGGGAGGTCAGGAAGGACGGTATAAACATAACTAGACTGAGCGTAGATCAGGTCATATTTCAAGGCTATTTGGAAGGCGGCTTCTTCGGTTTGAGGGAAATGGGAGGTGACATCTTTGCCAATGGGAGCTAAGAGAGTGCGAAGGAACCAGTCCATATAAACCCGATCTTCAAATGGTGGAGCTCGACATAAGCTCCTTCTTCTCCGTCATTCCTGGACATGAGTGGAAAGGCGGGTTGAAGAGGATTGACGGAAAGAATTCAAAAGCTTTGTACCAGTGTCATATCAGAGGGGGAGCTAGAAATAAGATAAAAAGGCTTGGGAAATGGTCGCAAAGGTGGTATGGGAAGAGGTGGTCTGATCAGCATACCATTTAGAAGCTTTGCCTGTGAGCGTGCATTGGAACAACCAAAGACGGACGGAGTCATCGGTAATGGAATTGGAGGAACACCACATGTGGAAAGATCGGATATGGTTGGTTGGATCGTCTCTAGCAAGGCCTTCGAACTTGGGAATGTCGAAGGGGAGCTTGGTCGGCATAGCAGGCCAACCAACATCATGGCAGATAGGGTCATTGATCAATTGATTGAAATCGGGGAGGCTAAGGCCTGCCATGTAAGGGAGCAAGGGTGCAGCCGAGGTAGTTCCTATGGCGGTTCCGCTAGTAGTAGTTCCGGCATTAGGGCCGGGATTACCGCTAGTGTTAGGCCCTGGAATAGACATAGTGAAGGTGATAGGGGGAGAACCAGAAGTAAAAGGAGAACCCAATGAATCAGAAGAGGAGTTGGAATGCGGACTCGGAGGAGGACTGGCTCGACGACGGCGGGATAGATCAGGTCGACCGACCGGAAACTGAGGGTGAAGGCCAAGAAATATCCGGGAGGCACGCCTTGGGGGTGAAATGATGACAACACAATCATGGCACGAGGGGAAGAAGAATGACCGACAAAGGCAGGGAGGTGCAGAATCAAGTGATTACAATGTTGAAACAAGGGAAAAAAGGTGCAGTGTCAATTGATTTTAAAGTCTTTGCCTGGCGGTGTAAACCAGGCTCTTCTTCGCTTAGGGTGAGTGTGTGGCGTGCGTTAATTTTAATTTTTAAACCCTTTTCATTTTGAGAGCAAGAGAAAAAGTGTGCTGCGTAACTAAAAATAATGCTGCAAAAACATTATATAATGCTTAAATAACAGAAAATTAATAGCTACTAGTGCATCGATTCAACCCAAAAAGGCGGGTCTCTCAAAACTAATCTAAAAGAGGGAAAAATATAGTCAAAACACACTAAAAAGAGGCCAATAGATCTAGGGTCAAAAGGGACAGGGATCTAAAGGAGAAAGCTTCTGAAAAGAGGTGCAGATCACAGCCAACAGGCAGAGGCAAGGTGGCTGGAAAAAAGGAGGAAATCAGCAAAAAGCAGAAAGGATAGGGAGGAGGTCCTAAAGGGAGGTCCAAAAAAAACTACAAGAGGTGGTTTGAAAGGAAGAAGAGTTGATTTAAAGGGATCTGAGAAATGAGGTATCATATTTGAAAAAGGGAAGGCTAAAACTCTGAAAAATCAGACACCTGAAACAGCTAAAACTCTTCCACCAAAAGTGGAGGGTACTGAAGCCCTAGGGGACTAGGTTCCCACTTATATGAGCAAAACAGATCAGAAATAGGTCCAAACAGGCGGAGACAGAGGCTAGAAAACCCTGACAGAAGCTTCAGTAAAACCCAGAAAAATTACAGAAAAATAGCAGAAAAAAGCACAGGTCGCAGGGTCTGACCTGTTTTCCCGTTCAGGTCACAGAAAAGGGGCTAAAAAGTGCAACCTAGAGTCCAGGTCACAGTTTTTGGGCTGAAAAGTGCGACCTCCAACTCCAATTGTCCCGGCGGCAGATTTGCGGAAAAGTTGCCGTCTCAGTTGCGGCTGATGTCTCTCACCTGCGCAATAGGGCCATAAACACGCGGAAGTCAGAAATTTTAATGTTTTAGGGTTTTATAGGTGAAAAAAAACATGCAAATAGGAAAAAAAAAAGCCGAAAAGAAACCCTAGGGTCTGAAGTAGCTGGATATGCAGGAATATGAAAAACGACAACGGTCATAATTGAAAACCCGTGTGGAGTCGCCAATTGTTAGTATGAATCCTTTGTCAAAGTGTACGAAAAAAATACCACTTTAGCTACGCATAACTAATAGCTCTAACATCAAATATGGCTGCCAATATCTTCAGATCTGTAGTTAGTTGATCAAGACAAGAGCTGCAAAAACCAGATCTATGCATAGAAAGAAATTAATTAGTAAAAATAAGGTTTTGCTCCATATATCCAATAGACAAGACAAGAACAATTTTGAAAGAATTTTTTGTATTAAGGGCACTTGGGAGGAAAACAAGAAGATGTTTCCAATTCTCCTCAATGGGATGGGTTCTTGGAAGTCCTCAGCACTTCAGATCTAGCATTTCTCTCTCATGTTGGTGTAGAAAACCCAGACAAAGATAGAACTCAAAGGGAGCTCACACAACAAATAATGGAAAATATGACAATGATAATGGCTCAAATTCAAACCAAGAGTTTAGATCCAGAGTGATCTAATAGGCAACAAAAGGTGAAGAATGGTAGGAAAAACCCTCCTATTTATAACAAAATATTGGGTCATTCTAGGTCTTGGTGCATGATCAAAATAACATTAACCAAATCTAGATCCACCTTTTATGGAATATTTTATTATATTTGTTGGAGGGAAAAAGTATTTGACTTGGGTCAAATCCCTTTATTTGTGAATAATAAATAAATAAATGATTTATTTATCATTTTAAGGAGGTGGTTAAAAAATAATCAAATAAATAATGATTTATTTAATTATTTATGGGTGATTTAGTCGTATTTAACAAGGAATATTATTTAAATAAGGTTTAAATAATTATTCCTTGAAAATAATAAGATAAATAAAGATTTATCTAATTAATTTCTTTTTTTTGGGTTAAACATGACCAGGAAAATCAAACAAATATAGGTTTGTTTAATATTTCCTTTTGGGGTTTCCTGTTTAGACCATAAACAACCTAATAAATGTGTTTTATTAAGTTATTTTACATAGTGAACGCAATTTTACTTAGGGTAAAATTGGTCTTACATGGTGTACTTGGGTCCATCTAATGATAATAGGTTAGATGACCAAAAAATGGTGTAACAAACATAGCTTACAAAAGAAATATTTCATATGTATGTTCGGTTCATATAAACAATAGAACATTAACTGAGAGTTTTGCAAGAACCACAAAATGGACAATCCACACAATATATAAGTTGACACAATTTGAGTGCCTCAAAGCTTACACAAAACAATGTACAATATGCAAATATCTAGAATAGTTTAAAACATGAGCATGTAGCCAAAGTGTGCCACATCCCGTTTAAAAAAAATAGCTAAAGGCAAAAAAATGTTGTGTGTAGCACAAAGTGATTTCCCTTTGTCTAAAACTGCTATGTCAAGCCTTTTATATCAATCGTAGGCTTGCCTCCTGTAAATCCTATTTTGAACATCTCCTAACACACTTATTCCTTAGCACATTTGAATTCACTAACACTCCCTGGCACACACTTGTATTTGTTCCTTTCCATGAGTATTGACCTAGTTATCCCTTGATATTCTCTGACACTCCCTAACACCCTAATTGAACATGCATTGACATTGTTTGAAATGTGTTAGCATGCCTTTTAATTCCTATTCATGCCCTGACCGTCCCTAGCTATCATGCCAAAACAACTACACTTACTTAATTTGCCACTTGGTAACCCAGCCAAGTCCTCACCTGATTACAAGAGCTTGACCAAGTTATAGTTACTACAACTAGACTATGTTGTTGAATTGTGTAGCTTGGTAGGTAATCCACAAAACTAATGAGATTAGTTTGTGTGAGTTTGGTCATAAAAGGCTTTGTGGGCAAAGAAGCCAAACAAAGGTATTTTGGACCCAAGATGGGGTTTATAATCTAAAAGAAAATTAAAAAGGGAAATTAACATTTCCTAAGGCCTAAGTGGATAAAACCCGTAAGTTCTAGAGGTTTCCTTAGATGTCTAGGAAAAACCATTTAAGGAGGCCATATGATGAAGGAAAGAACATAAAGTGAGAAGGAGCTCATTCGATCAAAGGGGAAAAGAGAGATGTAGTCCTAAAGAGGCCATGATCATTAACATGTCGAGCATTCACTAAGATTCCTGGGTATGATTTGGCATGGTTTAATAATAAAGTTATTTGAGATCAATTATTGGAAAGTAGCAGAGAAGTAACAGAGGATAATCTGGCACTTAGAATGCACTAAAACTTTTCACTTGACACTTATTTCCACCTATCGTTGGTGTGCATAGCATGCCCCTCCTTGAAAATATAAATTAATGGCTTATTAACCCTATGATGTGTTCATTTCCTTTTATTTTAACTTTTTTCTCCTATTTTTTGCCTTGATAGTGTCTGACACCTATTTTCACACCTTTTCACATCTTTTCATGCCTTATCACATTACACATCTTAGCATCTTTGACATGCCTTCAAACTATTTGGCACATGCTAGCATTCCCTAACATGCTTTGGCTCTCATGCCCTCACAACTAGCCCTACATTTTTTCATGACTTGGGAACCCAATCAAATCCTTAGCTACTGCAGTTCATGTGATGTTGGTCTACTTCAGCCCATGTAAAATCTTGATCAATTGGACCTACTACAAGTATATTGTGCCTTGTTCGCCTAAGAACTGCCTATACCTCATCTTAGGAAACTCACACCCAAGATGGACTTTACCCACTTAAGAACTTACCAAGACAATGATCGCATCTATCCATGGCCATAAAAAAACCAAGCAACATAGCTTACATAGGCAATATTTAACATGTATGTCTAGTTCATATAAACAATAGAGAATTAACTGAGAATTTTACAGAACCAACTGATACACAAGACACACAATATATAATTCGGCACAAGCAAAGTGCCCCAAAACCTATACACAACAATGTAAAATTTGCAATTGTCTAAAATAGTTTAAAACATGACCATTCATATAAAGTGTGCCACATGTCATATAAAAATAATATATAAAGGAAAAATAGTAATGTGCCCAACACAAATTCTCCCTTTTTCTAAAAATACTTTGTTGAACCCCTTATCACAATCGTAGGCTTGCCTCTTGCAAATCATATTATGAACTTATTTTAACACACTTCATCCTTGGAAAACTTTAATTCAATAACACTCCCTGGCACGCACTATTATTTTTTCATTTCCATGCATTTTGACCTAGTTCTCCCTTGTGATGCCTCGACACTCCTTAACACTCCTCAACATTAATTAACATTATCTAGCATGTGTACTTAACATGCCTTTTAATTCCTTGGCATGCCCTAACCCTCCCTGTTTATCATGCCCTCACAACTACCCTTACTTAATTTTCAACTTGGGAACCCAACCGAGTCCTTGATTGACTATAGGATCTGGACCAAGTTATGATTACTACAACTAGACTATGTTGTTGAATTTTGTATCTTGGGAGGTAATCCAAAATCCTAGTGAGATGGGTTTGTGTAAGTTTTGCCACAAAAGGATTTGTGGGAAAATAATGCAAGAGAAGGGGCCTTGGACCCGAGATGGAGTTTAAAATCTAAAAGAAAAATAAAAAGAAAAAATAATATTTCCTAAGGTCTAAGTGGATAAATTTTGTAAGTTCTAGAGCGTTATTAAAAGGCCTAGATAGGAAAATATATTTAAGGAGGCCATAGTATGAAGGAAAGAACATCAAGTGAGAAGGAGCTCATTTGATCAAGGAGGCCAAGAGAGATGTATTGCTAAAGTAGGTCGAGTTATAGGGTTGAGTAAGCGTTGCTAAAGGGAGGCCATGATCATCCAGCAAGAGTAAGATCATTATGTGAGGGTTCACAAGAATGTCACATACCTTAATGGGTTAAACATAGGAAGTAGGATGGCATATTCTTGGTTATACTATGGCAGATCAAGCTCAAGAGATGTGGCCCATGAGAATTGTGGCATGTAATTTCAGTGGTGTTTATGTGTCAAGGCCGTATAAAATTTTGAAATAGTAGAGAGGGTTGAGACCCTACCTTGTGGTGGTTAGTAGGTTTCAAGGTCTATGATAAATACCAACACAAATGGAAGAGGGTATGCACTAGAATCTTGGGCCACAACAAAATTATTCACAGGTGTAATATTGACTGAGTTAACCATAGTTTGAGGGTCGTAGAGATCTAAAATTTAGACCAAGATTCAGTCAAAGAAATGCCCAGAATCTATGGATACATATGACTTAGGCCAAGTCTCTTATGGAGGAAAGAGTTGTTTTTATTTATATGGGTGGATAGGGTGTGTTCTAAAGCAATTAGAATAGAAGTATAATTCCCTATTTAGGGAGGCTTCCTAGCATGTTCAATCCATAAGGCTTGTCATTAAGACCGTGACAAATATGCATAGAAGAAGAGGGGTTGTGAGTATTAATGGATGGTTTCTGACCCTAGTTCAATCATCTAAAAATTATTAGAAGGATGATAAGATGAGTAGTTCATATTTGTTCATATATTGGACAAAAAATAAATTGGTACACAAGAATAGTGATTTTGAGAGGACTCAAATCACTATTAGGTGGCATATTTGAAGAGCCCTAGATGAGGGCAATGTTGTGGGCACTAGATCAGTAAAAGAATTGACTATGGTTGGGGAAATTGATGGCATCCCAAGTACAGTTGGAGGGTTGTTAGGTGATTTTCAAATAAGAGCTCTAAATCTTGTACTTGTGAAGGAAAACAAGACTGGTAGAAGGGTACGTGTATTGGGCCTAATTAAATGCATACTTTGAACGAGTAAAGTAGCAGTCAAGTGGGCTAGCCAACTAGACCTAGTTTGTTTTGTTGCAGAGGATTGTGTAATTGAGAAGAAGGGAAAAATCCATATCCATAAACTTGTCATCTTGGAGAAACAGATGGAAAAAGTGGGCAAACCAAATAGTTTTGAACAACTGAACGAAAACCCTAAGTGTTTCAGACCTTAAAGGAAAAAAAGGTAGATAAATGGAAACAAAATTTTAGCTGAGTTCAAAAACCTAAAGAAGTTATGTTCATTAATAGAGGTAGATTGAGGAGTTGCATAATGAGAGGCAAGAGGACTTGCCAGATGTGTTTAATACATGTGGATTGAAATGGATATGTGTGGCCACCACAAAAAAGTGGGTCAATTGTTGTCTTGTTCAAGGTATATTGGTTATAAAAGGACCAACACCAAGCTCTAGTTGTATTCCTTGTACAGTGTGATTTTAAAGGGCCATGATCACTGGTACAAGAGCTCTAGCCTATTCTATTATAGTTTGTAATTTAATGAAGAACCACCTGAAAAAGTTAAAAAATTTCATGTGCAATATTTGAGTATCTGATGTGTGTAGATTTCATTGTGCCAAGTATATGTGTTGTGGCACTTTAGTGTGTTTTCATCAAAGATTCTACGACCAAACCCAAATTTTCATGTGTCATGGAAATTCAGCATATACCTTGTTCATCTAAGAACTACATGTAACTCATCTTAGACTACTCATGTCCAATCTCATCTAATCCCTCTTAACAAGTTACCAAGACAAGGCTCATCACATCCAACTGTTGTCGTAAAACAACTAAGCAACACAGTTTACATCTTGACATGCCATAACACTTGACATGTCTTAAATTCCTTAGCATTATGTGGCATGTGTTAGCATCCTCTACATTCCTTCACATGATTTTATACTCCCTAACACACCCTAGCACTTACTGACATGCCTTGTTAATTTAACATACCTTGGCATTGCCTAGTATATAACCCTGTCACTCCCTCCTTAACATACCTAGGACTCATTGACGCTCCCTATCGCACACTCATATTCGTTCATTTCCATGCATTTTGATCTAGTGCTTCCTTGTGTTTACCTGACACTCCCTACCCCTCCCTAACATGCATTGGCACACCCTAACACCTAGAGCATATTGGCATGCTGCCCTAGCACTCTAGAATTCCTTGGAACTACTTAGCATACATTGTCACTCTTTCCTTGGCACACCTAGATCTCATTGAAAATCCTAGTCACAAACTCTTATTCATTCATTTCCATGCATTTTTACCTAGTTCTCCCTTGTGTTTCCATAGCATTCCTTAACACTCATTGGCACGTGTTGGTACACCCTAGCACCTAGGACATCTCAGCATGCCGCCCTAGCCTCTAGCATGCCTTAACATTACCTAGCATACCTTGCCACTCCCTCCTTATTAGACCTGGAACTCAGTGACACTTCCAATCACAAACTCTTATTTTTTCATTTGAATTTGGATGAAGTGCTCCCTTTTGCTTCCCTCGCACTCCTAGTTAACACTTCGTTGCACATGTTGGCACATCTTAGCCGCATGCTTCCCTAACACTCTAGCACTCATTAGAACTACCAAGCATGCCTTTTCACTCCTCCTTAGCACACATGGAGCTCATTTAAACTCATTTTCACACACTCTTATTCATTAATTTCCATACATTATGATATAGTGTTCCTTTGTGTTTCTCTAGCACTCCCTAACACTCCTTGGCACACATTGTCACACCCTAGAACTTGGCACATCTTGGCATGCTTCCCTAGCACTCTATCATGCCTTGGAATTTCCTATAATAACTTTCCACTCCCTCCTTAGCACACCTAGAACTTTGTAACACTCCCTACGACACACTCTTATTCATTCATTTCCATGCAATTGAAACTAGTCCTCCATTTAGTTTCCCTAGGAATCCCTAGCATGCGTTGGTGCCAAACCCTAGCACCTAGCACTTATTGGAATGCCTAACATTACTTAGAAATTTACAACATGTGTTAGAACTTCTTTGGATTCCTTGCACACCTTGGAACTCCCTAGTTTTCATTCCCTCATATTAGATAGCCTTACTTTTTTTACGACTTGGGAACCCAACCAAGTCATTGAAAAAATAGTGTTTTGTCTAGCACAAAGTCTCCCTTTGTATGAAATTTTTTTGTCCATCCCCTTATCATAATCATAGGCTTGCCTCCTACAAGTCATATTATGAAATTCTCCTAACACACTTCATCCATGGGACACTTGGAATTCACTGACATCCCTTACAAACACTCTTATTCATTTGTTTCCAAGCACTTCGAACTAGTTCTCCCTTATGATGCCCTAACACTCCCAATCACTCCTTGTCATGCATTAACCCTAAATGGAATGTGTTAGTGCACATTTTAGTTCATTGGGACACCCTGGCACTCCTTAATTGTCATGTCTTTATAACTATCCTTATTTTTTTTAGACTTGGGAACCCAACCAAGTCTTGCCTCAACTACAATAACTTGACCAAGTTTCATTTACTACAACTAGATTATGCCTTGTTCACCTAAGAATGGCTTATAAGTAATATTAGGCTACTCATGGCCAATATTAACTCATCCCCACTTAAAAATTTACCAAGTCAGATACCACACAAATCGTACAGTAAAATTAACTGAGAAACATGCTATATCTGACCATGATAACACCTGGAACGTCTAACAACCCCTTGGCACTATGTGGCATGTATGGAAGATCCTCTCTCCGTTGTAACTCCTAGAGACAGCCTAGAGTTGTTATAGACCAGTGCCTAGGACATCTTAGGAGGTGTAGAGAGCAGGATATTTAAGACAACGTTTCATCCCTTAACATGACAGAGCTCTTACACTACCTTCTTTGAAATAGAAAACAAACTAAAATGGAACCAGAACTTCGGACAGTTTGAGGCATTTTGAATAACGCTGAACGAATGGAATGCTAATATTCAGATACTGCTGCTTCAGACAATTGTAAGACAGATCAACATAATGAGGGCCAGATTCACGACATATGGCAGAGAAAGTAATTATAAACAATAGCGAAGCTGTATAGCGAGAAGGGGATATCGGTTGTCACATAGATGATACTAAGGAGAACTTCATGGCATACAAATGGGCTTAAATATCTAAGAATCCACGCATACCAAGAGCTTTCGTCAATAACATTTCAATACAACCAACATAGTAGAAATACGAGTGAAATGCATGTGGCAAAATACATTACTCTTGAGCCATTTAAAGTGTCAAACTGCTACTGACATAAGTATCAACACGATAAGTTCATATCAAAAGACAAAAGACACTCGCATTCCAGGATGTAATATAAGAGAGATGAGCATAGATGAAAACTAACAATAGAGAGGCACACACACTACCATACAACCGTGTCCGGAATCCTTATTACAGTAAAGCTTCTTATTATTGAAACCCGATGGGCTCCTCCGAGCAGTATCCAAATTGTTCACAAAGCAGACACACAGGAAATTCTAATACAATCAATTTTCTGAAGGAATGGAACCTGGTATCATTCTTTTTCCTGTATTATATAGCCTTCCATCTGCCTTTCAGCGAGAAGATATTTTCTGAAAATATCTTTCTCGCATGCTCAAAATTGTTAACAATCATTATCAAAACCACAAAATGGCATGATGGGGAAAACAACTCTTCCATCATGCGTAACAGGCCCCAGGCCAAACTTAAAACCAAAATGTAGATCATTGTTCAAGGTAAAAGTAAAAATGCAAGAGTGGGAGGAAAAACCGCCGACTCGGAAATTTAAATCAAACATAACTGAAATGAAAGTAAAGGCCATTAAGGCCATGTCATGAATGAAACATAAGGTGTCATGAAAAGTCGTTGGTGGGTGTGGGTCGAGCACGCCTGGAGGGTCTACATCTGCAAAGGATCAAGGCTGAGTCGTAGAACTCAAGTGACCTCCGCTGCTTTCTGATCTGCTCCACATCTCTCAGAGTCTTCGAAGCTGCATAATAAAATCGACACAGGAATGGACTTGGGGGGTGATGTGGTGATAGAAGCCGGACGCGACAACTCGGAAACGATCAGCACTTTTACAGTGGCGGCCAAACAGTAGGGGCTTGATACTCCGTATGTCGAAAGGGTATTTTGGGTCACAGATACCCGCCTGTAAGTCACAAAGGGGTTCAAAACCAGGGGGGTTCCTAGACTCGTGGAGCTGGGGAGTTTCAGGTTCGTTCTTCTTGGGCGTTCCTCTCCCCATGGTAGTTATTCAACAATTCGGAAAAGAGAGAAAGGGAAAAACAATGGAAAAAATGGAAAATGGATTACCTGAGCAGAGGGTGACAATGCTTGGGAAAGCGACGAGGGGAACCGTGACAGTGACTTGGACAAACCCGGCGTTCTTCCCTACTTGGTATTCGCCGTAGAAAACTACCTGAAATGATTTACCAGAGAGAAATACGAGAGTTTTTACCATTCGGGAGGACTGTTTAGGTTAAAAGGTGAAAATGTAAGAGAACAGAGGGCAAGTGTCGTAAGGACACTGACACTGAGACACGTGGCGCGTGGGGATTGGGTAATTCTAGATATAGGTGAGCGCCTCGTGTCGGGTTAAAAGCTGGTACGGGCCTTAGTACCAGCTGTCCTAATGGACTTACCTTACCGTTGTTCCATATGCGCTATCCACCTTTAAACACGTAGGACTTCCCCTTTGCCGGACTAACGCTTATCTCCCTCACCTGAGCAGGCCCACCTTAACTCCACCACGATACAGAATCTCTTGGCCCAACCCTGTTACTATTTCTCCGTCGTGAAGTCTTGCCACGTGTCGCAAGTCCGCGGGGGTAAGGGCCTTGTCCTTTCCCCACGGCTTGACCCCCTCGGAATTTCTACGTACTGCCGTCATGTATAATCAAAGGCCTTCTCTCGTATATGAGTTGATCTGTAAAGGCATGTCTCCCTTACCTTTGTGCCAGTCATCAACTATTGTTCCGCCTCTCCTCACTTAGTGCCATTTATCCGTTGGTGTCAATATATGTGCGCTTTACCACCCTTTTTCCCTTTCGGCCTGATTTGATTTGACACTTGCTACTTGGCATATAACTTTAATGTGACCGGTTCATCTTTTAGGGACTTTCGTGGCTATTGCTGAGAATTGAACAACATTGGCTCCACCTGGGGATGGCACGTTTGTCCTCGAACGTGTCGAGAACTACGCAGACCGCCTGTAGACCTTCTT
The DNA here is from genome assembly GCA_034641835.2 of Pinus albicaulis. NCBI lineage: Eukaryota > Viridiplantae > Streptophyta > Pinopsida > Pinales > Pinaceae > Pinus > Pinus albicaulis. The sequence continues at coordinate 35,029 of JAXQQM020060194.1, forward strand.
TGAACAACACTTTTCAGTTTCTAGAGTTGTGCCGTGTACAGATCTTCATGACATGTCTGTAATTGATGATAAACAAACAAAACGAAATAGCAACTATTATACAATATAATACAGTCAGGCTTTCCAGCCTTCTTCAGAATTGGAAGTATGGTTTGAGGAATTGCCCATTCACAGGAGCTTCCAACAGATCCCCCTGTAAATTTTCCAGCTTGAATGTATTATTTCCTCCCTGCTCTGCGATCTTGAAAGGACCGAACCAAAGGGGGTCAAACTTACCATGTTTGCCTTTGTCAGCTCTGCGTACATCCCATCGGAGCACTAAATCCCCCACCTGCAGCTTCCTGTCTTTGGTGTGCTGGTCAAACAAATCTTTCATCTTCTCTTGATAGTCCACCAGCCTCTGGTTCACCTGAACGCGCGTGTCCTCCAGTTCAATCAATTGATTGATTCTTCTAGTCGTGCCATCAGCTTCTTCCTGAGTCTCCTGCATGAAACGAGCCACAGGTAGAGCCAACTGTATGGGGAATACAGCTGCTCGTCCGTATACTAGTTGCTCTGATGCACTTCCCTCGTTCCTTTACTGTTATCCTATTTGCCCAGTAGAGAAAATCTCACCCGAGAGTCCCACACTCGGTTCATTTATTATCTTGTATTTCATCAGTATTATTACACTGGCAAGACCATTGCCCCGGGGCAGTAAGCTCGGAGGCCCAGAAAGAGTTACACCGTTGCCTTTATTCACCATCTTAACGCATTTAAAGCCCGGCACATCCAGACTACCTCGGCAGACATCCAAACTGAGATGATATTCTTCTGCCAATTTTAAGACCACCAGATTCCTGTATATCGTGGCGGGATGGCTTCACCTGCACTGGTGAATAATCAGATACCAAAATCCATTTGTGCTACCCACTGGAGGGTGGGTGGATCTCACCTATGAAGTCAATACCCCATTGCTTAAAAGGCTCATCAACGTGCACAGGAATCAGGGGTAGAGCTGCTAGCTTCTGTTTTTCAGCAAACTTTTGGCATTTGTCACATGCTCTGACCCAAGTGAAGACATCTCCAAATAGTTTAGGCCAGTAGAAACCGGCCTTCAAAATTTTCTGAGCTGTGCTCCTCCAGCTATAATGCCCTCCGCAGATCCCCTCATGGAACTCGGTTATGATGTTCCCTACCTCCCCTTCGATGAGACATAACAGCAGTATGCCTGACGGATCTCTCCAATATAACTGACCATTAGCCACGGCGTACTTTTGAGATTTAAGCCTCAAGGCTCTGTATTTTGACTTGTCACAGCTGGGTGGGCAGCTGAGTGTCAGGAGGTATTCAACAATTTCTTTGTACCAGAGGCTAGTGAGGTACTTCATCTGTATGTTTTGAGTTGCCATTTCCACCTCTGGCCTCCCTGTCTGTTCCTCAGATGCTTCATCTGCGATCATGGATAAGTGGATGCCCAGGGCTTGGTGGTTCGATTCTGATAAAATCTTCGCTAGCCCTTGTCCTTTAATTAACTTGGTGGGCCTTATATCCAAGTCATATTCTTGTATCTTCGCAATCCACCGCCCCCTTCTGCCTTCACTGTCTCCCTGCACTAGGATGTCCTTAACTGCTGTTGCGGGTACAAAAGCAGTCACATGAGATTGTAAAATGTACATGCGAAAGGCCTTCAAGGACTTTACCAGGGCATAAGCTTGCTTCTCAAGTATGTTGTATTTCAGCTCTGCGTCATGAAGAACTTGACTAAAGAAAGCAATGGGTTGCTCATACCCATCCCCATTCTTCTGTAGTAGGACCCCCGCCACCGTGTGAGGTGATGCAAAAGACAAAATCATGAAGGGTTCAGTGAAGTCAGGCTTTGCCAATACTGGGGCTTCAGCAAATGCAGTCTTGATCCTGGCAAACGCCTGCCTTGGTTCTGGTGCCCATTTTACTTCATTGTCTTTCTTTAACATATCTGTGATGTGTCTAACTATTTCGGTATAATTGGGAATGAATCTTCTGAGAAAATTGATCCGTCCTAGGAATACCTGTACTTCTTTCTTGTTTCTGGGGAGAGAGATACCATTTATAGCTTCTACCCTCTTAGGATCGATTTTGACCCCATCTTTAGTTACTATATGTCCTAGGAGTTTACCCTCTTCTAATGCAAAGAAATATTTCTGAGGGTTGAGAGAGAGTCCATACCTCCTGCATTTCTCAAAAGTCTTCTGCAAATGCTGAACATGCTCGACATCATCCTTTGAAAAGACCGTTATATCATCTAGGTACACCACCAGGAACTTATCCTGTTCTCCCACAAAAGTTATGTCCATCGCTCTCTGAAACGTAGCCCCTGCATTGATCAGTCTGAATGGCATCTTGGCATACATAAATGTTCCCCAGGGCGTGGTGAAAGCTGTCTTTTCCTGGTCCTCCAGGAATACGGCCACTTGATTATAGCCCGAGAACCCATCCATCATGGACATTCTAGAGGCCCCTACCACCTTTTGTAGAATATGATCCATCTTTGGTAGTGGATAGTTGTCTTTTAGAGATGCCCTGTTCAGGTTTCTGAAATCCACACACAACCTGATTTCACCGTTCTTCTTGCGTACTGGGACTAAATTGGCCACCCATTCAGAATACCTTAGTGGCACTATAATTTTAGCCTTCAGTAACTTTTTTATTTTCTGCTCAATCGATGGTAACAACAGGGGATTGATCTGCCGGAGCTTTTGCTTGTGGGGTTTTGCATCGGCTTTCAATGGAATTTTGTGCTGCATCACACCGATATCAAAGGTTTTCAAATCTTGATATGACCAGGCGAATACATCTTTGTAGGTTTTAAACAGCTTTTGGTACAATGGTTTATATTCATCTGGGACTTTCTTCGACAGCTTCACAATCTTTGGATCTTCTTTCGTGCCCAGATTCAGATCTTCAACCTGGTCCTCAGTCACCATTTTGTTTGGCTGTAATGGGACATCATCCTTATTGAACAGCCTTTCCAGAGGTACCAACCCTCGGGGAATGACATTTCCCTTTAGCTGTAGAAATCTGTGACCAGCTATCTTCTCTTCTAGCTTGTCCCCTGGAATGTCTTCGACTTCTTCCTCTTCACAATTGTCGATCTCTAAGTTTGAAAACTCCCCCACAGTCTCCAAAAACCTCTTCACCTGCTCCTCATCTTCGAAGACCTGCCAGTGCTTGACATTATCAGGGATTGAAGGCCTGTATCTTACCTCAATTTCGTATCTCAGAAGAGGGTTCTGAGGTGGGCGGAATGTACTAGCAGCTACAGCCAAGGAGTCTGCCATTCTGTTGTGCTCCCTGGGCATAAACTGAATGTTAAATGCCAGAAAGGAATTTTCCACAAGGTCCCACACTTCGTTTCTATAGGCCTTTAGCCTCGGATGCTTCGCTTGACACTGATTTCTCACCTGCCTCACCACCAACTCTGAGTCTCCCATCACCTTTAGACCTTGGATCTTCATGCTTCTTGCTGTTTGTAACCCCAATATGAGTGCCTCGTATTCAGCCACATTATTCGTGGCCTCGTATTCTAATTTGAAAGAGAGGGGGACCCATTGACCCATGGGTGAGATAAGCAACACTCCAGCCCCGTTTCCCTCTCTGGAATTGGCTCCATCAAAGTGGAGCGTCCAGATATCAGATCCACGGTCCTGCTCTGATAGCTCAGTCTTTATCTGACAAAATGTAGGTTCATGAGCATATTCCTGATCTTCCTCCAACATTAGACAGGAAAAATCTCCATCTCTACTGTAAACTGGGGAGTTTACTGAATCTCCTGCTTTTGTGACTGTCTTGACAAACCTAGTTTCTCGGTACAATCTCCTTTCTTGACCCCCAAAGACAGGGATGGTGGCATAGGACAGATCCAGCTTGATTGAACCTCCAATTCTGGTCCCCCAAGACCTAGACAACAGCATGCCGAAGCGAGCTGGGATGTCAGCTACTACGATATCCATTACCACACTCTTGGCAGGAATCTGAGCCAAGGTGACTGCTAGGTCCTTGATCATGCCCAAGCACTTCACTCTTTTGGAGTCAAAGGAGTAGAGGTCTTTATATGGACGGGTGATTTGGAGACCTAACTGCTCCATGACAGACAGGGGCATCAAATTGTGGGATGCTCCTGAATCCAACATACATTTGTGTAATAGTAAATCATGGATTACTAGGGAAACATAGAAAGGAGGAGTAGAGGGGTCCAATTCCTCGACATGGGGGCCAAACACTACCATAGGCCTCTCTTCTTGCAAATTAATACTGTCTGGAATGTGTGGGACTTCAGGAGCTGAAATGAAAGAGGAGACTTGTGACTGATATGCAGGCTGCTTCAACAATTCAGACAGAGGGACAGGGATTTTGACCTTTTCAAGTTCCTTTTGCAAACTGAAGGCAGACAAGGGCTTTTCTATCTGGACTTCCTTTTCTTTGGACTCTTTGTTTGGCAAGGCAGACTTGACGTCTTTAATGGGAACTTTATTCACAGGAGACACAGCTACTTGAGAGGAGGAAGGTATGTGACTATCATCTTGCAAAGGTTGGTAAAGGGGCTTCTTACCTCTATCAGAAGATTCTTTGTTATTGGCCTCTTTCTGTGCAGGTGCTGATCTTTGGGGTGCATCTTCCTCTTCATCTTGAGTGCGGGTCCTTTTCCTGGAGGACCTGAGGTCATATTTCCTGTTGAACTGAGCTTGCATGAAATCAACAAACTGTTTGCAGTAGTCATCGATTTCTGGCTCTTCGGCATCCTCATTATCCTTCGCTTCTGAGTGAGGTTGCAATGCAACCTCCTCACTTCCTTGGACAGGGCACTCTATGTCATCGCTGTCTGAGAAAACCGGGCATGTTTCATCTTGCTCATAAGAGGAGTCTTCAGGGGAAGCCTCCATTTGTCCTTCCAAGTACAAAGGGTGCGGTACTTGGTCTTGTGGCTCCTTCTGCCCCCTCTGCAGTATCTGCAAGGGAGGTTTCCTGTGTTGAGGGTTGAACCCTCTGTTTGGAGCATTCTGAAAGTTCTTTGGTGGAGAAATTTTAGCTTTCATCTCTAGCTTGACCAACTTGCTAGAGAGGTTCTTGATCATTTTATTCATCTCTTCGATCTTATCACTTGCTGAGTCTCTATCCTGACTTGAAGTGGACACTTCTTCCTTGCTTCTTCTTCTTGTATCATGTTCTTGCTTTACTTTGGTCTTACCAGTCGAGACAAAGTTTGCTTCTATTTCCAATGCATCAGTCTGTGCCTCATCAAGAGTGGCTGGCTTTCTCTCCCTTAGTGAGAATCCAAACTCGGAATCAAATGCTGCTACAAAAACGACCTTGGCAGTGGTCTGATGGGGCTTCATCTCAGCTGGGAGGCTGTAATACAATTTGTTAAATCTTCTGATGAATTCTGATACCCCTTCATTGTGTTTCTTTTTAAGGGTGTTGAACTCGGTTAAGGTATCCCCATGATCTTTCCTATCTCCCCACTTTTTCACGAAAGCTTCTTCCATAGCCTCCCAGGTGTTGATGGAATCAACTGCAAGAGACTTAAACCACTTTCTAGCCTCTCCATCAAGGGACTGCACGAACAACCTCAGAACCACATCCAGATGTTCCACATTAAAGTTCTCTGCGAAAGAGCAGAAGATTTCAACATGCTTGTGAGCATCAACACCATTCTCCCCATTGAATCTGGGTAGAATCTTCAAATAGTCCTGTGGCATATCATTTAACACTGCAGGAAGCTGTAAAGGGGCATACCTGTTTTGTAAAAAGCCAGGTACATTCGCCATCGGGGGAGGCGGAGGTAGGATGAGAGCTTGAGCAGCGTGAGGTGGAGGAGGTGTTGTGAGTTGAGTATGAATAATGATGGGAATATAGTGGACAGCAGCTTGAGGACTTGATGAGAAGGTAGGGCTGTCAACAATAGACACTTCAGTGATCTCTTTGACCTCTTCAACTTCAGGGGTAGGATGAAAAGAATAATGTGGAGTATAACTAGACTCAGCTTCGTCTTTGATACGGGCACCTTCTCGGTAAGGGCTATCAGAGCAATAACCAGTATCTCTTATAATAGGGTTAGAGCTTTGTATTTGGGCGACCTGAGAAGAGGAGGGCTGAAGATATGGAAAGTTTTCGAGGGAAAACTCGGGAATATCGGTATGAACTGGTGGTCTTTCTCTCCAGCCTCTTCTGTGAAGGATTCGCTCTGGGTCAGACACAGAAGGTGTCTATGACTGTGATGTATCTGACCTTAGGTGTGGCTTTCGGGGAGCCAGGACTGCAAATAGGTTTATCTGAAATATAAATGTGGAGTCGCCAAGGTGAGGTATGCACAACTCACAACTCTTCGTGCTCACCTAACTGAAGAGTGGACAGGATTTGTCGAGGCCCAGGGACTTAAATATTTTCAACTTCGGTCCCCGGCAACGGCGCCAAAAAGATGTTGTAACTCCTAGAGACAGCCTAGAGTTGTTATAGACCAGTGCCTAGGACATCTTATGAGGTGTAGAGAGCAGGATATTTAAGACAACGTTTCATCCCTTAACAAGACAGAGCTCTTACACTACCTTCTTTGAAACAGAAAACAGACTAAAATGGAACCAGAACTTCGGACAGTTTGAGGCATTTTAAATAACGCTGAACGAATGAAATGCTAATATTCGGATACTGCTGCTTCAGAAAATTGTAAGACAGATCAACATAATGAGGTATTTATCTACCACATATGGTTGCCAAAAGCAATTATAACAATAGCTAAGTTTAGAGAAGTAGAAGTGGGATATCTACAACACATTGATGATACTAAGGGAGAACTCAAACTATACAAATGGGCTGTAATATTCAAGAATCCATAATGATAACAAGAGCTACAATAAACATTTATTACAATCAATATAGAAATACTAGTGAAATGCATGTATAAAATACATTACCTGTTTAATAAAGTAAGTCAAACTACATCATAAGTATCAACACCATAAGTTCATATCAAAAGACAAAAGACACTCGCATTCCAGGATGTAATATAAGAGAGATGAGCAAAGATGAAACTAACGATAGAGAGGCACACACACCACCATACAACCGTGTCCGGAATCCTTATTACAGTAAAGCTTCTTATTATTGAAACCCGATGGGCTCCTCCGGGCAGTATCCAAATTGTTCACAAAGCAGACGCACAGGAAATTCTAATACAATCAATTTTCTGAAGAAATGGAACCTGGTATCATTCTTTTTCCTGTATTATATAGCCTTCTATCTGCCTTTCAGCGAGAAGATATTTTCTGAAAATATCTTTCTCGCATGCTCAAAATTGTTAACAATCATTATCAAAACCACAAAATGGCATGATGGGGAAAACAACTCTTCCATCATGCGTAACAGGCCCCAGGCCAAACTTAAAACCAAAATGTAGATCATTGTTCAAGGTAAAAGTAAAAATGCAAGAGTGGGAGGAAAAATCGCCCACTCGGAAATTTAAATCAAACATAACTGAAATGAAAGTAAAGGCCGTGAGGAAGCTTCTTACTCAAAAGATAAAAAGTCATGAAAGTCGTTGGCCGAGGGCCGTAGCTGACGCCTGAGGAGGTACATCTAAGTGGGAAGGATCGGCATGCCGAGTGGCTGAAATCAGACAACTCATTGACAGCTCGGATCCGGCTCGACATCTCTCGAGAGTCTCTGCTGCACAATAAAATCGACACAGGAATGGACTTGGGGGGTAATGTAGTGATACAAGCCGGACGCGACAACTCGGAAACGATCGGCACTTTTACAGTGGCGGCCGAACAGTAGGGGCTTGATGCTCCGTATATCGAAAGGGTATTTTGGGTCACAGATACCCGCTTGCAAGTCACGAAGGGGCTCGAAACTAGGAGGATTTCTAGACTCATGGAGTTGGGGAGTTTCAGGTTCGTTCTTCTTGGGCGTCCCTCTCCCCATGGCAGTTATTCAACAATTCGGAAAAGAGAGAAAGGGAAAAATAATGAAACAAAATCGGAAAATGGATTACCTGAGCAGAGGGTGACAATGCTTGGGAAAACGATGAGGGGAACTGTGACAGTGACTTGGACAAACCCGGCGTTCTTCCCTACTTGGTAATCGCCGTGGAAAACTACCTGAAAATAATTTACCAGAGAGGAATACGAGAGTTTTTACCATTCGGGAGGACTGTTTAGGTTAAAAGGGGAAAGTGTAAGAGAACAGAGGGCAAGTGTCGTAAGGACACTGACACTGAGACACGTGGCGGGTGGGGATTGGGTAATTCTAGATATAGGTGAGCGCCTCGTGTCGGGTTAAAAGCTGGTACGGGCCTTAGTACCAGCTGTCCTAATGGACTTACCTTACCGTTGTTCCATATGCGCTATCCACTTTTTAACACGTAGGACTTCCCCTTTGCCGGACTAACGCTTATCTTCCTCACCTGAGCGGGCCCACCTTAACTCCACCACGATATAGAATCTCTTGGCCCAACCCTGTTACTATTTCTCCGCCGTGAAGCCCTGCCACGTGTCGCAATTCCGCGGGGGTAAGGGCCTTGTCCTTTCCCCACGGCTTGACCCCCCCGGAATTTCTACGTACTGCCGTCATGTATAATCAAAGGCCTTCTCTCGTATATGAGTTGATCTGTAAAGGCATGTCTCCCTTACCTTTGTGCCAGTCATCAACTATTGTTCCGCCTCTCCTCACTTAGTGCCATTTATCCATTGGTGTCAATATATGTGCACTTTACCACCCTTTTTCCCTTTCGGCCTGATTTGATTTGACACTTGCTACTTGGCATATAACTTTAATGTGACCGGTTCATCTTTTAGGGACTTTCGTGGCTATTGCTGAGACTTGAACAACACCCTCCATTACTTGACATACTTTGGATCTCCCTAACACACCCTACCATTCCATAACATGCCCTATAACTCTAGCATTCCTTGGAATTGTCTAGCATATAACCTTGTCATTCCTTCCTTAGCAAGTTGGAACTCACTAACACTCCCTATCACACACTCTATATTTTCTCATTTCCATGCATTTTTAACTAGTTCTCCCTTATGTTTCTGTGACACTCGGTAGCACTCCTTAGCAAAAATTGGCACACCCTGACACTTGGCACATCTTGGCATGTCACCATTGCACTCTAGCATTCCTTGGCACTTCCTAACATACATTGGCACTCCCTCCTTAGCACACATAGAATTTTTTAAAATCCCCCTCACACACTCTTATTCATTCATTTTCATGCATTTAAAACTATTTCTCCCTTGTTTTTCCCTGGCACTCCATAACACTCTCTTACATGCATTGGTACACCCTAGCACCTGCCACATCTTGGCATGTTTCCCTAACCTCTAGCATACCTTGTCACTCCCTCCTTAGTACACCTGGAACTGACTGACACTTCCTATCACAATTTCTTAATTCTTCATTTACCTACATTATTTTCACCTAGTACTCCCTTTTGTGTCCCTGGGACTCCCTAACACTTCCTATGATGTGTTAGCACACTCTGGAACCTGGTACATCTTGGCCACATGTCACTCTGGCACACTAGCATGACTCAATGCTACGTAGCAAACCATGTCACTCCCTCCTTAGCACACCTAGAACTCACTGACACTACCTGTCACACACTCTTATTCATTCATTTCCATGCATTTTTACATAGTTCTCCCTTGTGTTTCCCTAGAACTTGGTAACACTCAACACACATTGGCACTTGGAACATCTTGGTATGCTTCCCTAGAACTCTAGCATGCCTTGGAAATATCTAGCATATCTTGTCACTCCCTCCTTAGCAAGCCTAGAACTCCATAACATGCCCTATAACGCCCTGACACATATTGGCTCTTGGAATTTAGCGAAACTTAAAAATTATTGGCATGTGTTTGGATGCCCTGGAATTCCTTGGCATGGTTTAAGATAAAATTTATTTGAGATCAATTATTCACAATTAAGGGAGAATTAATAAAGGATGATTTGGCACTTAAGACACGCTAAAACGTGGCCCTTGGAATTTACTAGCACTAGTGGATGTATGCCTAGCATGCCCCTCTTGAAAAGGTGAGGTCTTGAATTATTAACCCTCACATGTGTTCATTTCTTTTCATTTGAACTTGGTGTTCCCTTATATCGCCTGACACACCTTGACACCCATTTGCCTAAGAACTTCCTATAACTCATATTTGGCTACTCATTTCCAATCTCAAATAATCCCACTTTACAAGTTACCAAGTTAAGGCTCACATCCAACCATGGCTCGCCATAACAACTAGCACGTTTAACACTCCTTTAGCACTATGTGGCATGTGTTAGCATCCCCTACATTTATTGGCATGTTTTTCAATTCCTAACACACCCTAGCACTCCCTGACATTCCCTAACACTCTAGCATGCCTTGGCACTGCCTAAGATATAACCTCGTCACTCCCTCCTTAGAAGAATTGGAACGCACTCACACTCCCTATCACACACTCTTATCCATTCATTTCCATTAATTTTTAACAAGTTATCCCTTGTTTTTCTGTGGAACTCCCTAACACTCCTTGGCACACATTGGCACTGTAATATTCCCATTTTAGCACATAGCTAAATGGAATATTAAAATTTTGTTTTTATCACCTAGCAGCCAAATAAATTGGTAGGGAAGCCCATGCTCA
>JAXQQM020079440.1:0-159434 GCA_034641835.2 Pinus albicaulis
CAACCAGGTAATGGCTACAGTACGCTACAACCAGGTAATGGCTACACTCAAGAATTCTAATGCGTTTCAATTTTTTTTGTTTTATTAATATAAAATTTACTCTTTTTGCAATTTTTAAAATGTCTTACTGAATTTACATATTGATATACTAATATACTAACGGAACGGATTAATATGCTAATATATTAAGGGAGCGGAATCATTAAAGTATTCAATTCCTTACGCCAATTCGGCCATAACCGTGCATAGAATATATGAAGAGATTTATAAATAATGGAAAACCGTGTATAAAAAGCAGGAGTCGATGTTGCCAAGCAACTCGACCGTCTATCAAAAAAGCACGAGTCAATGTTGCGAAGGAACACGACCTGAAGAGATTTCAAAAAAGCACAAGTCAATAGTGTGAAGAAACTCAGCCCATAGAAGATATGAAGAGATTTCCAAATATATGCGCATAGAAGATACGAGGAGATTTCCAAATATATGCATCACATGTTGACATTTCTTCATCGTGTCGAATTTTTTATTTCTTATTTTTTTAAAATAATTTGGTCAAATTTAACTTTCAATTTTAAGAATAGTTATTTCAGAAGAAAGTCTGGAGGATTAATCACTAAATTCCCACATTAACAAATGAAATTTTTATTTTAATCTATTTCTAAAAATTATATTTATTATCACATGAACCAGGGAGGAATATAAAACCAAACAAACTAAGTTATCGGTAATATATATATATTATTTAAAATCTATTTTAACCTTTTTCCAAAAATTATATTCTATTATCACATGAACCGGGGAGGAAGATAAAACTTAACTTTAAGAAACTAATTTTTTGAGCAATTTAATAAGCCAATTTAAACCAATTTTTTTATTTTTTATTTTTAAAGCAGTAATTAAGTCAAATTTCAATTTCAATTTTAAAAATAATTATTCACTAAATTCCTTCATGAAAAAAATATTTTAACCTTTTGTCCAAAAATTATAATCTATTATTATTAGATAAACTATAACCATGGAAAAAGATAAAATTTAACATAAAGAAACCAATTTTTTGGGAAATTTAATAAGCTAATTTAAGCATGTCTTCCACCAGCATTGAGAGCATACATTGACCATACACGTTATTCATATAAAGAGTATTAGTAACAACAAATACCTAATTACCTTCCTAAACCTGAACAAAAAAAAATCTTTAAATTTCAAAAAACACTATTAAATAACCCAATCTGAGTTACCTACTTAGGCCTGCATGAATGAAATTTATCTGGATTACAACTAATATTGGATTAAATAACCCAATTTGTAACCCAGAAATCTACAATCTAATTTCAATTGAAGAAGATTCTTCTGCAGAAGACAATAAAGGTTGTTTAGGTGCAGAGGGCAAGGGAGCATTGGTGACGTCGTCTCCATTTCCTTGTATCTTTTGAACAACCCTGCTCATACTTGGGTGATCTTTGTAGTTGTAATGAATGCACCATAATCCCACTTTAGTCATTCTTCTTGTCTTCTCCTCATCTTCTGCTTCCGCTTCTCCTCCTCTCAATCTCATTCCCAACTCCCCTCTCTCAAGCACCTTGAAGGCCCATTCCAGAAAGTAAAACTGGCTAGAATGGCTCACCTTCAAATCAAAGTTCTTTCTTTCTCCGACAATCTCTAACAAAAGCATCCCAAAACTATAGACATCTGATTTGTCTGTAACAAGTCCCAAAACACTGTCACACACCTTTGGCGCAACATATCCAGGCGTCCCTCTGGCGGCAGTCATTGAGATATGGTCGTCTCCCTTCCCTCAAAGTTTTTCCAAACCGAAATCAGAAACTTTTGGTGTGAAGTCGGCGTCCAACAATATATTTTGTGATTTGATGTCGAAGTGTATGATGCACTTCTGGCAATCTTGGTGTAAATATGCAATTCCATGAGCAGCGCCCAAAGCTATTGAATACAAATTTTCCCACCGTAACACTCTCCCCTTCTCCTTTCCCGCAAATATAAATTTCTCGAGAGATCCATTAGCCATGAATTCATATACCAGTGCGCTTGTAAATCTTTCAGAGCAATACCCCAACAGACGAACCAAATTGATGTGATGGAGCCGCCCAATGGTGGCCACTTCGTTCATGAAGCCGGTACTGTCTTCGTGCCGATGTATATCCAGAAGCTTAACGACCACTAGAGTGTCGTTTCTAAGCTTTCCTTTATACACAACACCAAAACCCCATTCTCCCAATTTTCCTGCAAAGTTCTTCGTGATATTTTGGATTTGTGAGAGCGAATATCTGGTTGGCATTTGATCAGCATATTCCTTTAGGAATTCCTCCACCTTCAAATCAGAGCAGTGAGAAGAAGGTTGTGTCCTCTTTGCATATAACTTTATACCCACTAATAATCCTACTGCTATGAATACGGCCGCTCCAGCGGAAACACCCGCAATTGTTAAAATGATTTAAGAAAACAAGAAACGTAGCCATATCAATCAACAGATCAGCGAAAATACTTGGGAGAGTATCTTTACCTATTGCAATGCCATTTGTAGCCTTCTTTCCTGATTTACAAATATGAACAACAATTAACTTATTTACTTTCTTAACTGAACTTATAGTTCCAAGTAGTTTTGCAAAAGGTTAAAGTAGAACATACCATGGGCGGAGCATTTGTCAATACGGGATCCGTCCTTGCAGTAGCATAGGAACGGCCAATTTGAGTCTGAAATTTTGTAACCACATATCCCTCCACTCTCTTGACATGAAATGCAGGCTTTATCTCTTTTTGTATCATTAGATACATAACGCGTTTTTCCAACCTCAACATTAACCTGTTCCACAGTACATCCCGAGATCGACGAATGGCCTAAGCTGTAGAAATTGTAATAGACAGTAGCATTAAATTTCCAGGGCTTTCCTCCTGCGGAGTCGAATGCATCCTGAAATGATATATGACAGCGATACACATCTAGAGTCTTGTTCTCTTTACCCAAAATTTTGAAGAGGTCGTCTCCATATTCTGAGAGCGGTATCTGAAGATAATTATTGCGATGATAAAAAAATTTGCAATTCTGGCCCCCGGAAATAACGACGTTGTTACTATTGTTAGAAATCCTTAATATTGTGTAAGTGTGGCCATGAATCTCGATAACTAGACTTGAATTCTACACACAGTTAATCTGAAACTTAGGGTGACCGCATCCACGATTTCCTATACCGAAGGGATACGTTATACCCATAGTCCTGCATTTACTAGTATTTGTTGAAGTATTAACTTCAACTACTCTGTAGAGCTATTCCGCTTTCTAATTTTGTTTCTAAAATTTCTGTCAAAGAGCTGCTTTCCATTTTAGTTGAACAGTCAGGTTCCGCATTTAAAACCTTACAGTCCTTCACAATTGCAAACAGAGCCTTTTGTTTTGAACACAAGAATTTTAGTGTTTGTTTTGAAATGGGCCACGCAGCAGTGGTCCCACCGCCAGCTCTCAGAAGACGTGGAACAATCACGTCTTATCACATTAGTTTGGAGCCGACGTCAGCAACCCAAGAAACGAACCTGAAATCAATTTATAAACCGCGTCCTAAAGTTTTCGCATCACAAATCGCCTTGACGTCATCGGGCTAATTTGTTATGCGAAATTTTTATGTGTTTTGGCCTATAAAATGTTTGAAGTCCGTGGGCCCCATCCCTCGACCAATAGGGTGGTGATCGCGCGGAGTTTTGGAGCAGTGACGTCATAGCCAAATGTGATGCGAACTTTTTATGCAGTTTGGTTTAATCTATTTGAAGTTCGGGCGGAAGGATAGGTTATGGTTTGTTAATGTTTTACGTTATGTTTTTATGGTATATCACACATTGAAAATTTGATTATAAATCGTTGGTTATAATTTGTTTTAAAACACATATCAAATATGCGTTTTAGTTTTGTGGGCCCCGGGAGGGATATACGTAGATTTTAATTTTGTTTTTTGTTGTTAATTAAAAAGTGTGCTACACCACAAAAGGAGATAGCCCGAGAGCTATTGTAATCATATAAATATACAGCGGTGTATTTTTGATAGATAGCAGAGTGTTAAGAAAATATACACATCGGTGTATTAAAAAAGACAGTGTGAGCTTGAAGGCAAAAATATACATAGACAGACAGAGAGTGTGTAATTTTGAAAAATAAAGAGACAAAGAGTTCTTGGCACTGTGTTTGTGCAGTAGTCCAAATTTTTGTAATCCCTCTGTTAGAGGAAGTTTTTCTTTTGTAATAGATTTTACAATGAATGGAATAGAAATTTTTTTTATGAAACCTCTGTCTGGCAGTGAGCAATTTTTTTTAATTCTCTGTGTTGAAGGAGAGTATTATTCTCCCTGTGTTTTGTTCTGGAATAATCATAAATTCCAACATGGTATCGGAGCTAGTCCAGGCTCTTTGAAGGTGTCAAAGAAGCTAAAGGAAGGATTTTTGTTGCAGCAACTTTTCTCCAGCAGTGTGAAGGCTCAACTAAAATCCAAGGTATTTCTCAAAACAGAGTTTGTGTTACTGTTTGAAGACAATCAATTTATTTTAAAAATCACAGTCAAGATTTAAAGCATAGTTCGGAGTGCTAGGCATGGCAAGAGCCAACACAAGCATGAGTATTGGTAATGCTCAGCTCCCACAGTTCAATGAGAAAAACTATGATTATTGGGAAATCACTATGAGAGCCCTGTTTGCCTCTCAAGACTTATGGGAACTTGTTGAGGATGGTTTTGAAGAGCCAGTAGATGAAAATGAGTTTAATGCCTTAACAAAAGCAGAGAAGGACTTTTTGAAGAGCAATAAGAAGAAGGACTCTAAAGCCCTCTTCTATCTCTATCAAGCAGTACATGAGAGTGTGTTTCCAAGGATAGCAGCAGCTAAGAAATCCAAAGAAGCATGGGATACTCTCAAGACAGCCTATCAAGGCATGGAGAAACTGAAGACAACAAAACTACAATTGCTGAGAAGAGATTTTGAGACTCTCTGCATGAAGGAGTTTGATAACATAGACTCATTCTTCACACAAGTGATTGGAATGGTCACACAGATAAGGTCTCCTGGAGAGACACTTGAAGAAAGAAGGATTGTGGAGAAAGTTTTGAGGAGCTTACCCTCAAGGTTTGATGTTATAGTCACCACCATAGAAGAGACAAAGGATCTCTCAAACTTTTCAGTTGATGAGCATCATGCATCACTAATGACACAAGAGCAAAGATTGGGCAGAAATGAAAACTCATCTTTGGAGCATGCCTTCAAGACCCAAATGTCCTTTGTGTTAGCCACCTATAAAATTTGTTATACCAAAAGGTGGCTATATCATTTTTGGAGCCTTCAAGGAACAAATTTTATTGCAAAAAGTGTTGGCTCTTGAAGACTCCTGAAGGCCTCATGCCTCTGTCCAAAATCTCTCCTACTGTTCCCATTTTATACTTCAAAATTATGCTGATTTCATGAGAGACTGCTGCAAAATCCTTTTTTCCCTTTCCTCCATTAAACAACTAACCTCATTTTCTACCCCTTTCATTCTCATCAAAATCCTTCATTTTCATATTTTTCTCCTTCCCCTCCATTAAAACCCCTTTTATAAGGTTTAAGACCCTTTCTGTGCCTTATCAAAACTCTCACAACCCTTGAAAAACATTGAAAACTTCATAAAAATACATATTTCTGTGTAAAGGTTTAAGTCCCCTTGGGCTAAGTCCTTAACCATTTTCACTACACATGCCCTGGTGCTGGAGCCAGGCGCTAAACCATTTGAGCGCCTATCGCATCGCAGAGAGCCGAGCGCACAAATATTTTTCCATGTTAAAAGCTTCGATGCCGATTAGCCCCACGTGTTATAACCCCCGGTCATATTACTTTCCATATAACCCACAGCCCCATATACGGGCGCCGAACTGTATTGCAAATATATTTTCTGCCCTGAAAGCACAAACCTTTGTTTTTTATTAAATTTTTTGGTTTTAAATGTTTTCGGTCATTAACCATTAAAAACCGGGCAGTTTCTATCACACCTCTTTTGAGAGGGAGGTTGTTTTTTCCGTTTGGCAACGAACAGCGCCACCGGCCGACATGTGGCCTCAAGTCATTTTGAAATACCGCCCTCATCGCGCATTAAAGGTTGGATGTGGAGTGAGCGCGATATTGAGGCGCGCCGTCCGATATGAGGCCAGCTCATCAGACGGTGATCACGCTCTAAAGAAGCCCATGCGATAAGCGAAGGTATGACATAGTCATATAAGAATCTCCGCCGACAGCAATTCCGTAGAGCCGGTGGTCCCTAGCGCCACATTAGCGTCCATGTGGCAGAATTTAATTGGGGTGGGTATTCTTCATTTCCCCGACGTCAGCAAGCCTATTTTCTGACCCGAAATAATTATACAGTGTGGTTTAATTAAAGGTTTTGAAGTTCGGGGCATGTTTCTAAGGTTTTGTGGTACCCGATCTCCACCGTTGATCGCGTGGGATGATCTCATCCGATGGCCCACGTTCGTCCCAAGCTCCCCACTCATTTTTCAACCATTTTTTCGCCGAAACAAAGGTTTTAAACCTTTTTCTCTGCTTTTTATTTTTATTTTTCCGAATAATGTAACCCCTTCACGTTATTTATTCACCTCCGCTCCCGACTGTTGATCTTTGCGCGATCGATGGCTCCGATTTAAATTCTTCTTTCGCCTTCATTTTGACTTCTTCTGATCAATCTTGACCATTGGATGATGCCATCCAATGGCCATGCTCTCCCCACATGTCCTTCCAAAGTAGTAAACCTATATATGCAGGATTTCATAATGTTTTTTGTATTTTGCAGGGTTTAAATGCTTTTTCCGCCATGCTGAAGAAAATTCAAAGGCTGAGGGTGACGATCCTCCTGCCTTTGATTCATCAAAGAGAATCATTTATAGGGTTTAAAATCCATGTTTCATCGGTGTTTCATGAGGCATTGATGCCATATCACCCCTGCGCAGCCCTGCACATCAAAAAACACAGTGAATCAGGCCCAAATCAAAGAATATCAGTGTCGAAGACAGGAAACGCACTAGAACATGAGATTGAAGACAGATCTGTGGGGATTACGACTAAGATGGATTATCAAAAGCCTAATCCCCCTATTAAAAACACATTTTAAAGGTAAATCATAAAGGTTCATCAGACATAAAGTCTCCACCGCCACATCTGAGGCAA
Source organism: Pinus albicaulis (assembly GCA_034641835.2). NCBI lineage: Eukaryota > Viridiplantae > Streptophyta > Pinopsida > Pinales > Pinaceae > Pinus > Pinus albicaulis. The sequence goes on from JAXQQM020079440.1 coordinate 7,181, forward strand.
ATTGATTCCTCCCAACTACCACGGTGCCACCTGTGCCTCAAAGCATTCAAACAGAGGCCAAAGTTATTGATCAAGATCAGGTATTTTCCTCAGTGCAGCCAGAGAAATTTAATTCTGCAAATAAACTTAATGACAAAATATCAGCAGAGTTACTTTAACACAACACTGAGCCTCAAAAGTCAAGAAGAGCTCCCACCAAGCTTAAATCTTAAATTTAAATTTTTTAATACAGAGGACACCTATGTAAGCTTCTTCATTGAGCCCCCCAAAGGCCGAGAATCCATTAAGTCTGTATTAATTATCTTTAGAGATCTTTTATCAGATCTCACCTCCTCATTCTTCTATAAATACTACTGCAGAAGATGAGAGAGGGGTTGGTTGAGTTGGCTGCTGAACATTGAAATGTAATTGAGCTTGAGACTTCTACTTGTAAATAGTGTTCACTGGCCCTTGGAGCTCTGCTTGTGATAGATAAGTTAGGCTGAGATGTGTAGATGATTGCTAAACTAAAGCAGTGGACTTAAAGCTGTAACTGATTTGGAGCATCGATACAAGCTGGTTTATGGGATCCTGGTCTATGTTGAAGGTGATGTTTTTCTCATTGTGACTCGTTATTTTGTTTCTGTTTTCAATCTGTTCATAATCTGTTCATCTTCTCTGATAAATAACAACATGCATAGAGTTAGGACCTACTGTATATCAGTACCCTTCTATGACTGAAAATCTTTATCTGAATGTTTTCTTCCAATCTATGTTATTTAAGAATGATTTAATTCAGTTTAAGCATAGGAATGCTGGTGTTCCCTCGTATCATTGTTTTAGCTGAATATTGTTCTTGGATGTTACTTTCATTTCATGTTAAGTAGAGATGAACTAAGGAAGATATGGTGTGCCCTGGTCCTAGTTTTATCCCCAAAGGCTGTTTGAATGTTTCCCTTGGAATGTGTTAAAAGCTGGCTAGTTTAGAAGTACTTACCAGATCTTAGACCATCCTTTGTTATCATTTGTGTTTCCCTCTGTTTTTATATGTTTTCTATTGAAAGTGTATCAAAGGTTGGCTAGTTTAAAAGTACTTACCAGTTCCTAGTTTACTTTCATGTCTTTCTTAAGTGTATGTCAAAATCTGGCTAGTTTAAAAGTACTTACCAGATCTTAGGCTGCTCTTTGTTCTTCATCTGTTTAAATTCCCCTTATTGTATCATTTCATTCCATAAATCAAAATTTCAAGAGATCCTTAGACATAGATGAATTGCCCCATGGACCACTCTTGCCTCTTGCTGTTTCAATTAAACCTTATTATGACTCCATAGCCCAATGGACTAAAACCTGCAATTATCTATCTTCCTGGCCATAGCTTGTTCTATTTGCTTGCAAATTCTCACCTTTGAAACTCTTTGCACTTAGAACTTTCCACCTCAAATAGTAATCATGCTCAACCATCCAAAAACAAAAACAAACCCTCAGCCTTCATCACTAGCCTAATACCATTACCCAAAACTTCAAAGACAAATCCATCTTTGCACTTATTGGAGAGATTCCTCTCCGGATTCAGGAGGGCTAGATCCTAGAATCCCAAAGTGGTTGAAATGATGTTGTTTCTGTGATTGGACTTTGCCAATATTGTTGGTTATAGATTCCTAACATTTCTGGCGACTCCGCTGGGGACTCGAGGTCGAATTTTCATCTTAGGTTCCATTAAAAAACTTCATAAAACCCTGTGAGTAAAAGCAGCCTTTTCAAGCACTACCAACAAATGGTAATCATGATGAAACTTGTTTGAATCAGTGACAAGCTAGGCAAACCCTAGGATTCTCATAAGGCTTTATCTAACCTTGAAAAATCAGCTGGCTTAGCCATAAGAGTAGACTGTCTTTGTCTCATAACCATAGCTAAGTTTTGAAACAAAGTTAGGACATTCTTAGAAACCACTCAGCTGAAAAATAACTCAGAAAACCCGAAAAATATTTCAGATTGGTATCCAATAAACATGGTGGTGGACCATAAAAACCTTTTACCTCCTTAGGAGCTGAAAACTTCCACTTGGCGACTCCACAATCCTGAACAGACCTTAAGACTCCACTGGGAAGAACCCTGATCATTCTAATATCATTCAAACTCAGTCAGAGGACTGTAGGATTAAAATTTGTATAAACAGATTAGTTGACCTTTTAGATTATCATACCTGGTTGAAATTTTCTTGTTTATTTGGGTCGGAAAAACAAAGCATAGTGGCTCCTAGAAAGGTTCACACTAGAGCCTATCCTGACCCTGATCCACCTGAGATAGTTGATAACCCAGAAATTATTCTTAGGAAGTCTCCTAGGATTAAATTATCAACTGTTTTCAGATCACCCTTGAGAGTTAATTCAGTTCCCGAAAATCTTTTAGCTCTACAACAATCACAAGTTGACTTAGAAAATCCCTTTAGAACTAGGTCTCTTGATGATTTAGATCAGTTAGATTCTAAGTCTTCACTTTTATCTCCCGAAAAAAGTGAACATCCTGGTAGTAGAGAAACAAAACCTCCTGATTTACATTTCCTTCACAACTTAGGTGTCTCTCATCCAAGATCAACTCAGCAATCTACTCCTGGTCCATCCACTTCTACTCACCCTACATCCACTATTCAAACCACTCCATTCCATCCCACTTTTCCTTTTATTAATCCACCTCTTGTGAATCCACCCCCACCACATATCATGGCAGCATGGTATGCTCCCTTAGTCCTTCATGTAGCATTAGTTAATCTTCCGCAGGAATATCAGTCCAAAATTCCATTGTATGATGCTAGTAATGCTGCAACTACATCACAACATGTGGATAAGATGAATGACTACTTTGACAGAAATGAAATTGATGATGATTATGTCAAGCTTAGATTATTTGCTCAAAGTTTGGGGGGAGAAGTAAGAAAATGGTTTAAAGGCTTAACCCCCCATAGTATCAATGATCTCCAAGCCTTTCATCAGACATTTTTAAACAAATGGGAAGTAAAGAAGAATCCTCTCCAAGTCCTTTATGATTACAAGAACCTCCATAGAAACATCGGGGAAAGTGTACAAGCTTATTGTACCAGATTTAATAGTGTATATAATGCACTTTCCCCATATCTAAAGCCTCCACAAGGCTCAGCTTTAAACAATTTTCCTGAAGGGTTTGACCTTGAGATGGCCTATCAGCTGAGAGAGAGAGATCCTGCAACTCTTGAAGAGATGAAAAAAGGTGCTCTTTCTATGGAAGTCAACTTGATGGAGAAGAGAGCAAGAATGAAAAATGAAAAGAGAGTGTCCTTTAGAGAGGAATCTACACCCTCTACTTCCAACTCAAATATGGAGAGAATGATGGAAGAGATGATAAAGAAAATGAGCATCCTTGAGAGAGCATAAGCCAGCCAAAACCAAACTTCTCCTCAAAATAGAAATCAAAACCAGAATCAGAATTTTAGAAGGAACCAACCTCCAAACAGACCTAGGGAAGATGATCAACATATCACTCCTTGCTTTCATCAAAACTATGTAAGTGAGGTTGAGGAAACAGATGAGATAATAGAGGAAGATGATATCAACATGCTGGGGGTAGATGATGATGACTTCGAGATTCATTACGATAGAAAACAAGGTCTTTATACACCTTATGATGACAAAAGAGATGATGATGAAAGTTATTATCGAGACATGGAAAATGTCATCATAGAATCTCAAAAATAATATGACCTTAGAAGCAAAACCAGTCAGCAAAATCCCACCAACAAAACCTCTGACAAATCTTCACAAAACAACACTACAACCAAGCCTAAAGTTGTCAAACAAAAGGAAAAAACAGTGACTATTAATTTTGATAAAGGTAGAGAGAAATGCACTCAAAACAGTGAAAAACAGAGTGCAGACATTAGTAGTACTAACACTTCAGTTGGTACTCCTGTTAAGACCATTTTTTCGAATGTAAATAGAACAAATCAGCAAGCTGATGTTGTTGATAGAGTGACGGCTAATAAGGTCGAGACAAGTTCTTTAAAGAACCAAATTCCTTTCAGCCTACAGCAGGAAATTTCAAAGATCAAAATCTCTGTTCCCTTGACTGAGTTAGCTGCCCAGCACGTATATAGGACCCAAATTTTGAAGGCTTTAAATATAGAGGAAAATGAGGATACATTAAATCTTAATGATGACCAGCCAGAGCTTATTTTTGGTCCAAAGATTGAAGGTAGATATCAAGAGGGACCTGTTCCTCCATTTTACGTGAGTTTAAACGTTCATGACAAAATTTTGCACAATGCTATACATGATTCTGGGGCTTCTCATAATTTAATGCCTAAAGCTGTGATGGAGAGCCTTGGTGTAGAAATCACCAGACCTTATGAAGACCTTTACTCCTTTGACTCCAGCAGAGTAAAATGTTTAGGATTAATCAAAGACCTCTATGTCAACTTAGCTCAAATTCCAGCCAAATGTTTAGTCATGGAAATTCTTGTGTCTGATGTGCCCCCAAAGTATGGAATGTTATTATCAAGATCTCGGGGGACTAAGTTACAAGGGACTATGCAAATGGATATGACATATGCGACTATCCCTATTTTCAATTAGACTAGAAGACTCTACAGGGAGTCTCATATGCAATACACAGTTACAAGTCAAGACAGACCATAGAACTCTCCTCTTTATTCTGTAAACACAGGCCTTGATTCCTTTATTATGTTTAACGATGAAACACTTAGTGAACAAGTCACTTTATCAGAATTAATGGCCGGCAGGGAGGGATAAGAGGATAATGTAGGAGTGTCAGAATAGTTTGCTAAACCTGTAGACTCTAGCAAACAAAAAACAGGTCTTGAGCTACAAATCATGTGTCCTTTGCTTTTAAACATTGAGAGTCAAGAAAGCATTCCTCAACCCAATAAAAAGTCTGAGGATTTAAAACAAGTTCAACAGTGTGCTAACCTTCAAGAAAAATTCGATAGCACGCTTATTGAAGAGCATAGTAACCCAAATGATAAACTCGAAGCTAGTCCTCTATGGAGTATGCACTTCGATGGGTTTTGCACTAAGAACAACGCTGGTGCAGGTGTCTAGATCTGTAACACTGAAAGCAACCACAGAGAAAGCATTTCCTGCAAATTAAATTTTCAGTGTTTTAACAACATAGCGGAATATGAATCCCTTCTCTTAGGCTTACGTTTGTTGAAAAAGTTATGAGCCAAAAGAATCAATGTATATGGGGATTCAGAGTTAGTCATTAGGCAAGTCAATGGGGAGTATAACGCAAATCATCCTAGACTTAGGGCCTACCAAAACGATGTCATGGACCTTTTAAAAACATTTGAGGAGTCCAAACTGATTTTTGTGCCAAGAAAAAGAAATATTGCCGCCCACAATTTAGCCTTTGTAGCTAGAACATGCTTTACGCCATATGAAACCAAAGACTGCACAACTCAGATAAAATTTAGAACAGCCATGCCTGATAATGAAAAGTATTGGTAGGTGTTTGACGGAGACAAACAAATAGAAGACTTCATGCAATTCAGAGATGAATTCGAACTACACAGTTTAGACTCAGATTATGAAACAGACTGCAGCGAAGAAAATTTTCTTGGTGAAGAAGAGCCGTCTCCTGAGATTGTCAAAATTAACTTTCTGGCCAACAAACTTGAAAACAAAATAGAATTGAATGCAGAGTTAGAAACAGATGATTTAGAAACTCTTCACTCTAAAGATCAGAGTTTGCCAAGTGGTCTGGCACCTTTAGAAGAGTTGTTCGATTTTAATGATGTGGCCAAGAAGCCAAAACTGGAACCTGTAGAGACTGAAGTGGAAGAGTGAAATATAGGCAGTGAAATTAAACCGAAAATGATAAAACTGTCTAAAAATTTACCAGCTCACATTAAACTCAAATACATAGAGTTGTTTAAAGAGTTTTTTGATGTTTTTGCGTGGAGTTACGAAGATCTGAAATCCTATGACACTGAAATAATACAGCACAAAATCCCTCTCAATGAAAACCAATAACCATTCAAACAGAAACTGCGCAGAATAAACCCTGTTCAGTTTCCTTTGGTTCAGAAGGAGATCATGAAAATGTATGAAGCTGGTATTATTGTCCCTATTAGATATTCTTAGTGGGTGTCTAATCTGGTGTCGGTTAAGAAGAAAACTGGAGAGATTAGGCTTTGTATAGACTTTAGAGACTTGAAAAAAGCTTCATTAAAGGACAACTACCCTTTACCTAAGATGGATCATATTTTACAAAGGGTGGTAGGGTCTAGAAGAATTTCTTTGCTAGATGGCTACTCGAGGTACAATCAGATCTTAGTTCACCCTGTTGATCAATTAAAGACAACATTCACTACACCATGGGGCATTTCATGTATGTGAAAATGCCTTTTGGTCTAATGAATGCTGGAGCAACTTTTCAGAGAGCCATGGACATAGCATTCTCGGAAGAACTGGGCTTCTTCATCATTATATACCTTGATGATGTTACTGTGTTTTCAAAAAAAAATGAAGAGCACTTAGAACATTTAAGAAAAGTTTTCGAGAAATGCAGAAAATTTGGGATATCTTTAAACCCTAAGAAAACATTGTTTGGGCTCCAAGAAGGTAAACTTCTTGGGCACATCATTTCAGAAGAGGGTATTAAGATAGATCCCAAAAGGATTGAAGCCATATTTCAAATCTCTCATCCTCGAAACATCAAGGAGTTGCAATCTTTCATCGGAAAGATTAAATTTTTGAGAAGGTTCATCCCCAACTTAGCGGAGCTCCTTAGGAATATCACAAACATGTTGAAGAAGGAGCAAGGGGTAAAGTGGACCTTGCAAGCAAAGAAGTCCTTTGAGCTGGTGAAACAAGCGTTAACCAAAACACCGGTTCTAATAAGTCCTGATTTTTCAAAATATTTTTATATTTTTTTCGTTTGCATCAGAACATACCATAGTTGTTGTCCTGTTACAGAAAAATCCACAAGGACAAGAGCATCCTATTGCATTCTTTAGCAAGGCATTGAGGGATGCCCCTCTGAAGTATAACATTATGGAGAAGCAATCTTTTGCTTTGGTTAAAGCTTTGAAATACTTCATAGTATACACCCTTCATTCACACTTCATTGCCTTTGACCCAAAATCAATTGTTAAAGACATTCTAACATAGGACCCAGATGGTAAGAGAGGTAAGTGGATTGCTGTTATCCTTGAATATGATTTAGAGATAAAACCCACTAAGCTGATCAAAGGCCAAGGTCTAGGTAGATTAATGGCTGAGTCCAATTTTGAAGTTCTTGATATAAATATGACTGACGCTTTGGATAACCAAGAAGGAATATCAACTCCTATTGTTGAAGACTATTTCATGAATTCCTCTTGGTATGCTGATATTATTTATGTTTTTCTTAATTTAAATACACCTCCTGGTTTGACAAATACAAAGGCAAGGTTCCTAAAGTTAAAAGTTGTAAGCCATTGCATTATAGATAAATGTCTTTATTGGAAAAATGAAAGTGGTGTATTGCTTAAATGTTTGCCTGAGTGTGATGCAGAGAAGGTTAAGCAAGAGTTCCATGAAGGAGAGTGTGGAGGTCATTTGTACTGGAAGACAAAAGCCAACAAAATTTTGAGGGCTGGTTTCTATTGGCGTACTCTCTTTCATGATGTGCACAAGATGATCATAGCTTGTCATAAATGTCAACTTTTTGAAGGCAAAATAAAACTGCTACCCTTACCTCTGCATCCAATTATTGTTGAAGCTCCATTTCAATAGTGGGGACTTGACTTCATAGGTGAAATCCATCCACCATATTCTGCTCAGCATAGATGGATTCTCACTGCCACAGACTATTTCACTAAGCGGATAGAAGCCATACCTTGTAGGTAGGCCAATGATTCAGTTATTATAAAGTTCATGGAGACTAACATTCTCTCTAGATTTGGCTTCCCTACCAAGATCATCACTGATAATGCAACAGCATTTGGATCAAAGAAGAATGTTGAATTCTGTCACAGATATCAGATAACATTGGGGCATTCCATGGCCTATTACCCTCAAGGTAATGGACTTGCAGAATCCTAAAACAAGAGTTTAGTGAACATAATCAAGAAACTGTTGGAAGACAACAAAAAGTCTTGGTACACAAAGCTAGTCCATGCACTCTGGGCTAACAGATTGACTTTGAAGAAATCTATTGGTATGTCACCTTTCCAGCTTGTGTATGGTACTGATAAAATTTTTCCAAATAGCCTTGGTGTACCAGTGATGAAGTTGATTCAAGAGTTTCAAACTGAAGATAATGACATGGTCAGAAGAATAAATTAGACCATTCATCTTCAACAAACCAGAGAGGAGGTTTATAACAAAGTATTGTAGAAGTAGGACAGCATTAAAAAGCTTTTTGACAGAAGAACAAAGGCTAGAAATTTCAATATTGGGGACAAAGTTTTGAAGTGGGACTCAAGGAGGGAAGACAAGGGCAAGCATGGAAAATTTGACAACTTATGTCTTGGCCCTTACTCTATTCATTCAGCCGTTGGTAACAATGCCTATTTCTTGCAAGAGTTGAATGGAGTAGAATTGTTTGGGGTTCCTGTCAATGGCAGGATGCTTAAGCATTACTTCTCTTGATACATTCCATGTTCTGAAAGCCTTTTTATCTTTTTCTATTATAAATACTTCACCCATTATTGCATTCAAAGTTATGAAAATCAAAAATACAAAAACAGTGAAAGAAAGAAAAGAGGGCAGATTGTAAAAACAAGAAAGGTATAGCCCCATACCAAAAAGAGAAACAAAATCTGAAAGTGTGCAAGCTCTAATGCCACTCCTGGAGAACACACTTCTAGTTAGTCAAACAGCTTAATATTGACTAATTCGCTTTAAATTTTCTACTGATAGGATAGTGAATTCGATTTGCCAAAATGTTTAATCTTGGATTTTTATTAGATAGTTTAGGATAGAAATTAAAGGTTCAAACATGCTCAAAATCTGAACCTGAGTTTCCAAAGAGAATGGCTCAATTCTATTTCAAATTCTGAGCCAAAAAAGATATAAATCTGGTTCCAATTAGCTCAAAATCTGAACTAGTCAACAAAGGGAGAACAACTCAAATAAGAGTCAAAACAGAGTTGAAGAAAAGATGAAGGAAATACTTTGAAATGTCAGACCTCAAGCCTTCCATTTTGTTTTAAATTTTGTGCAAAATAATGTCTATGTGCAGCTTGTTTTTATGCCATAGACCAGCATTAGATTAAACCGTTCAATCCTGACTTGATTTCTTTTTAAATTTCTGTTGTAGAATTTAGTGAATAAAATTTGTTGGACAGTTTAATCCCAACAGATAGTAGATTAGGTAGAGAATCATATGGGCTCAACTATTCAATATGAGTCCATGGAGAAATAAGGAGTATAAATAGATTATATTTCCTACTTTCAAAAGAATAAAATGTTGTAAAAGAGTTTGCCAATCCAAGTGCACTCTAAAGAAGAAAAAATGTTAGATCTGTAGGATTGGGTAGGTAGAGAGCTTGTTGATGAAAGATCCATTGTTTTTATGGCTGCTTATATATTTTCAGAGAAAGATCATCCCAGCAAAGGAAGAGTAGCCCAATAGATGAGGCACAGGTCAGCTTCCCAGAGAAAGCAAGTCTGAAGTTCTTGATGCCTTCAAGAAAGCACCATCCCCAAGTGGAGCCACTGTTAGCCATCTATAAAAAATTTTATACCAAAAGGTGGCTAAATCATTTTTGGATCCTTCAAGGAACAAATTTTATTGAAAAAAGTGTTGGCTCTTGAATACTCTTGAAGGCCTCATGCCTCTGTCCAAAATCTTCCCTACTGTTCCCATTTTATACTCTGGAATTCTGCTGATTTCATGAGAGACTGCTGCAAAATCCGTTTTTCCCTTTCCTCCATTAAACAACTAACCTCATTTTCTACCCCTTTCATTCTCATCAAAATCCTTCATTTTCATAGTTTTCACCTTCCCCTCCATCAAAACCCATTTGATAAGGTTTAAGACCCTTTCTGTGCCTTATCAAAACTCTCACAACCCTTGAAAAACATTGAAAACTTCATAAAAATACATATTTCTGTGTAAAGGTTTAAGCCCCCTTGGGCTAAGTCCTTAACCATTTCCACTACACATGCCTTGGTGCTGGAGCCAGACACTAAACCATTTGAGCGCCTATCGCATCGCAGAGAGTTGAGCGCACAAATCATTTGCCATGTTAAAAGTTCCGATGCCGATTAGCCCCGCGCGTTATAACCCCCGGTCATATTACTTTCCATATAACCCACGGCCCCGCAGACGGGTGCCGAGCCGTATTGCGAATATATTTTCCACCCCCAAAGCACAAACCTTTGTTTTTTATTAAATTTTTTGGTTTTAAATGTTTTTGGTCATTAACTATTCAAAACCGGGCAGTTTCTATTGCACTGCTTTTGAGAGGAAGGTTGTTTTTTCCATTTGGCAGTGATCAGCGCCACCAGCCGACACGTGGCCTCAAGCCATTTTGAAATACCACCCTCATCGTGCATTAAAGGTTGGATGTGGAGTCAGCACGATATTGAGACACACCGTCCGATCTGAGGCGAACTCATCGGACGGTGATCGTGCTCTGAAGAAGCCCATGCGATAAGCAAAGGTACGACAAAGTCATATAAGAATCTCCGCCGTCGATCTAATCTGCAGATCGACGGTCCACACTCGATCACCCTGGTCCCCTCGTCCACAACAGAAATTCCGTAGAGCCGGTGGTCCCCAGCGCCACATCAGCGTCCACACGGCATAATTTAATTGGGGCGGGTCTTCTTCGTTTCCCCGATGTCAGCAAGCCTATTTTGTGACCCGAAATAATTATAAAGTGTGGTTTAATTAAATTTTTTGAAGTCCGGGGCATGTTTCTAAGGTTTTGTGGTACCCGATCTCCACCGTTGATCGCGTGGGCCGATCTCATCCGACAGCCCACGTTCGTCCCAAGCTCCCCACTCTTTTTTCATCGAAACAAAGGCTTTAAACCTTTTTTCTCTACTTTTTATTTTTATTTTTCCAAATAATGTAACCCCTTCACGTTATTTATTCACCTCCGCTTCGATTTAAATTATTCTTCCACCTTCCCTTTGACTTCTTCTGATCAATCTCGACCATTGGATGATGCCATCCAATGGCCATGCTCTCCCCACAAGTCCTTCCAAAGCAGTAAACCTATATATGCAGGATTTCATAATGTTTCTTGTATTTTGCAGGGTTTAAATGGTTTTTCCGCCATGCTGAAGAAAATTCAAAGGCTGAGGGTGACGATCCTCTTGCCTTAAATTCATCAAAGAGAATCATTTTCAGGGTTTAAACTCCACATTTCATCGGTGTTTCATGAGGCATTGATGCCATATCACCCCTGTGCAGCCTTGCACACCAACAAACACAGTGAATCAGGCCCAAATCAAAGAATATCAATGTCGAAGACAGGAAACGCACCAGAAAATGAGATTGAAGATAGATCTGTGGGGATTACGGCTAAGATGGATTATCAAAAGCATAATCCCCCTATTAAAAACACAGTTTAAAGGTAAATCATAAAGGTTCAACGGACAGAAAGCCTCTACTGCCACATCTGAGGCAAATTGATTCCACCCAGCTACCATGGTGCCACCTGTGCCTCAAAGAATTCAAACAGAGGCCAAATTTATTGATCAAGATCAGGTATTTGCCTTAGCGTAGCCAGAGAAACTTAATTCTGCAAATAAACTTAATGACAAAATATCAGCAGAGTTACTTTAACACAACACTGAGCCTTAAAAGTCAAGAAGAGCTCCCACCGAGCTGAAATCTTAAATGTAAATTATTTAATACAGAGAACACCTATGTAAGCTTCTTCATTGAGCCCCCCAAAGGCTGAGAAGCCATTAAGTCTGTATTAATTATCTTTAGAGATCTTTTATCAGATCTCACCTCCTCATTCTTCTATAAATACTACTGCAGAAGATGAGAGAGGGGTTGGTTGATTTGGCTGTTGAACATTGAAATGTAATTGAGCTTGAGACTTCTACTTGTAAATAGTGTTCACTGGCCCTTGGAGCTCTGCTTGTGATAGATAAGTTAGGCTGAGATGTGTAGATGATTGCTAAACTAAAGCAGTGGACTTAAAGTTGTAACTGATTTGGAGCATCAATACAAGCTGGTTTATGGGATCCTGGTCTATGTTGACGGTGATGTTTTTCTCATTGTGACTCGTTATTTTGTTTATGTTTTCACTGTGTTCATCTTCTCTGATAAAGAACAACATGCATAGAGTTAGGACCTACTGTATATCAGTACCCTTCTCTGACTGAAAATCTTTATATGAATGTTTTCTTCTAATCTGTGTTATTTAGGAATGATTTAATTCAGTTTAAGCATAGGAATGTTGGCGTTCCCTCGTCTTATTTTTTTAGCTGAATATTGTTCTTGGATGTTACTTTCATTTCATGTTAAGTAGAGATGCACTAAGGAAGATATGGTGTGCCCCGGCCCTAGTTTTATCCCCAAAGACTGTCTAAATGTTTCCCTTGGAATGTGTTAAAAGATGGCTAGTTTAGAAGTACTTACCAGATCTTAGACCATCCTTTGTTATCATTTGTGTTTCCCTCTATTTTTATATGTTTTCTATTGAAAGTGTATCAAATGCTGGCTAGTTTAAAAGTACTTACCAGATCCTAGTTTACTTTCATGTCTTTCTTAAGTGTATGTAAAAAGTTGGCTAGTTTAAAAGTACTTACCGGATCTTAGGCTGCTCTTTGTTCTTAATCTGTTTAAATTCCCCTTCTTATTGTATCATTTCATTCCATAGAGATCCTTAGACATAGATGACTTGCCCCATGGACCACTCTTGCCTCTTGCTGTTTCAGTTAAACCCTATTATGACTCCATAGCCCAATGGACTAAAACCTGCAATTATCTATCTTCCTGGCCATAGCTTGTTCTATTTGCTTGCAACTTCTCACCTTTGAAACTCTTTGCACTTAGAACTTTCCACCTCAAATAGTAATCATGCTCAACCATCCATAAACAAAAACAAACCCTCGGCCTTCATAACTAGCCTAATACCATTACCCAAAACTTCAAAGACAAATCCATATTTGCACTTATTAGAGAGATCCCTCTCCGGATTCAGGAGGGCTAGATCTTAGAATCCAAAAGTGGTTGAAACGATGTTGTTTCTATGATTGTACTTTGCCAATATTTCTGATTACAGATTCCTAACACTTTGGAAGAGGAAGAGGTCAAGGCAGAGGAAACAAGAGAGGAAGAGGCAGAAGCCAAAACAGAGGAGGAAGAAACAGCCCAACAAATGCTCAAGGAAGGGGCAGTAATCAAAATCAGAACCAAGGCCAAAGCAGCAGCCAGCAAAGTGGACAACAACATGCTCATGGACAAAGGTATGACAAATCCAATGTCCAGTGTCATTATTGTAAAAAATATGGGCATTATGCAAATGAATGTAGGAAGAAGAAGAATGATATGGGTAATAGACCCAGTGTAAATTTCACTAGAGAACATATCAGCCAAGATAAATTGTTTTTAGCATGTAATATGGCTGAGAAAAGAGTGAAGATTTATGGTTTCTAGATTCAGGATGTAGTAACCATATGACAGGAAACATTGCTATGTTTTCTATGTTAGATGAAAATGTGAAGTCTCAAGTCACATTGGGAACAAATAGTAAGATTTCTGTCACAAGAAAAGGCATAGTAAATTTCTTGACAAAGAAGGGAGAAAAGAAGAGCATATCTGATGTATATTATGTACCAGGTATGAAATGTAATTTTTTAAGCATTGGGCAGCTCATTAAAAAGGGCTACAATGTTTTCTTTGAAGATGATGTATTCACCATCATGGATAAACCTCCAAGCAAGCAATGTATTGCTGAAATAAGGATGACAAGGAATAGAATGTTCCCTCTCAGGATGAGGGCAGATTTGAAGAATGGAGAAGAAATGGCAGCAGTGGCAGCAGTGGCACAAGAGGCTTTCCAAAGAGAAGAAAAAGATGAGAATTGGTTATGGCACTTGAGATTTGGACATCTCAACTTTGGAGGTCTTAATTTTTTACATAGGAAAGGAATGGTAAGAGGATTACCATTGATTGAGAAACCAGACAGCCTTTTTGAAGGTTGTATCTTGGGTAAACAACACAGAGAAAGTTTTCCATCAGGGAAAATCATAAGGGCAAAGGCGCCCTTAGAAATTGTCCACTCAGATTTATGTGGACCAATGCAAACACCATCACTTGCAAGTAGCCACTATATGTTAACTTTTATTGATGATTTTACAAGAAAAACTTGGGTTTATTTTTTGAAAAATAAAAGTGAAGTGTTTGAAAAATTCTGCAATTTCAAAGCACTTGTTGAGAACCAAAGTGGGCAGCATATCAAAGTCCTTAGGACTGATAGAGGAGGTGAATATATCTCTAAATAATTTCTACGTTTCTGCAGAGAAAATGGCATACATAAGAAATTTACAACAAGGTATACACCGCATCAAAATGGTGTTGTTGAAAAGAAAAATAGGACAATCATGGATATGGTAAGGAGTATGCTAAAGGAAAAACATTTGCCAAATGATTATTGGGCTGAAGTTGTACATTGTGCAGCATATGTACTAAATAGATGCCCAACAAAAGCAGTGATGAATAAAGTTCTGAAAGAAGCATGGAGTGGGATAAAACAAGGAGTCACCCACATGAAATTTTTTGGTTGTGTGGCTTATGCACACATTCCAGATCAGCTAAGGAAGAAGTTGGACAATAAGGGGGAGAAATGTGTTTTTGTTGGATACAATGAGGAATCCAAAGCTTACAAGTTGTATAACCCATCCACCAAGAAATTTATTGTGAGCAGAGATGTTCAGTTCATTGAAGAAGAAGCTTGGGATGGAAGCATTGAGAAAACAGCCATTGTAAAGAATTGTTTGTCTCATGATGAAAATGAGGACAATATGACTAAAATACATCCATCATTAGCACCACTACCTCCACCAACACAAGGGTAGAAAGGCACACCACAAGCTGGAGTAAGAACACCCTTGAGAAGTAATGAGAGTGCTTCTCCAAGCACACCACAAGGAGCTGATTTGAGTGCTACTTCAAGCACATGTACACCAAATGAAAGAGGAACAAGATTCAGAAATTTAAATGACATTTATGAGGAAGAGGCAGCAAATTAAGGTATGAACTCTTTATTTTCTTTATATTTTCATGTTGATGATCCTATTCATTTTGAAGAAGCTATAAAAGATAGGAAATGGATAAAAGCTATGGATGAAGAAATTAATGCCATAGAAAGAAATAAAACATGGGATTTGGTTGAACTCCCAAAAGGTAAGGAAGTTATTGGAGTTAAATGGGTCTACAAGACCAAGAGTAATGCTGAAGGTAAGATTGAGAGACACAAGGCTAGACTTGTTGTCAAAGGGTATAAGCAACAACATGGAAGAGACTATGAGGAAACATTTTCACCTGTTGCAAGAATGGAAACAGTGAGAGCAGGGTTGTCTATAACAACACAACACAAATTGAAGGTTCATCAAATGGATGTAAAATCAGCATTTTTAAATGGAGTGTTAATGGGAAAGGTTTATATTGAACAAACTCTAGGCTATGAGAGAAAGGGCCAAGAACATAAAGTTTTCAAATTGAAGAAAGCTCTTTATGGGCTAAAGAAAGCACCAAGAGCATGGTACAGTAGGATAGATTCCTATCGACTGAAAAATGGGTTTGAAAAATGTGAAGGAGAACCCACATTATACATCAAAGAAAAATATGGTAAAATGATTATTGTTGTTTTATATGTCGATGATGTGATCTTCACAGGTAATGATGATTACCTCATTGAAAATTTTAAAACAGTCATGAAAGATGAATTTGAAATGACTGACATGGGATTGCTGAAATACTTCTTAGGAATAGAAGTAGAGAAAAATGAAAATAAGATTTTTATTTCACAAGCTAAGTATGTAAATGAAGTTTTGGAAAGATTTAATATGTAGTATTGCAAGGCAGCAATAACACCCATAGTAATGGGATTGAAACTCAGCAAAGAGGACAACAGCAAGGATTTTGATCCTAGCTTGTACAAGAGCATAGTTGGCAGCCTCATGTATTTGACTGCAACTAGGCTTGATATAATGCATGCTGTTAGTTTTATTTCTAGATTCATGGAGAGGCCAAAAGAAGCTCATTGGCAGGCAGCAAAAATAATTCCGAGGTATGTGAAAGGAACTAAAAATATGGTATTTTGTATACTATTTCAGAAAATTCTGAATTAATTGGATACACTGACAATGATTGGGCTGGAAGTGTAGATGACCGGAAAAGTACATCCGGTTATGTTTTTCATATGGGTTCAGGAGCTATTTCATGGGCTTCTAAAAAGCAACCTATTGTAGCATTGTCTACAGCAGAGGCAGAGTATGTGGCAGCCACAACATCAGCGTGTCAAGCAGTGTGGATGAGGAGAATGTTGAGAATTTTATGTCAAGAATAGGTAAAAGGCACAGTAATTTATTGTGACAATAGCTCAACCATAGCATTGTCTAAAAATTATGTGTTTCACAAAAGGACAAAGCACATAGATGCTAAGTTTCACTACATCAGGGAGCTAGTGAATAATGGAGAAACTATTTTAAAACATTACAGGACTCAGGAGCAATTTGCAGATATAATGACAAAGCCACTAGGGCAGAAAAGCTTTGAATATTTGAGAAAATGCATGGGTATGACTGATAACCTAGCAGTTGAACTTAAGGGGAAGTGTTGAAGTATTAACTTCAACTACCCTGCAGAGCTATGCTGCTTTCTAATTTTGTTTCTGAAATTTCTGTCATAGATTCGCTTTCCATTTTAGTTGAACAGTCAAATTCCACATTTAAAACCTTACAGTCCTTCATAATTGAAAACAGAGCCTTTTTTTTGAACGCGAGAAGTTTAGTGTTTGTTTTTAAATGGGCCATGAAGCAGTGGTCCCACCTCCAGTTCTCACAAGACGTGGACCAATCGCGTCTTATCGCATTATTTTGGAGCCAACGACAACAACCCAATAAATGGACCCGAAATCAGTTTATAAACCACGTCCTAAAGTTTTCGCATCACAAATCGCCTTGACATCATCGGGCTAATTTGTTATGTGAAATTTTTGTGTGTTTTTGCGTATAAAATGTTTGAAGTCTGCGGGCCCCATCCCTTGACCAATAGGGTGGCGATCGCGCGGAGTTTTGGAGTAGTGACATCACAGCTAAATGTGATGCAAACGTTTTATGCAATTTTGTTTAATCTGTTTGAAGTTCGGGTGGAAGGATAGGTTATGGCTTGCTAATGTTTTACGTTATGTTGTTATGGTATATCGTACATTGAAACTTTGATTATAAACCTTTGGTTATGATGTGTTTTAAAACACATATCAAATATGCGTTTTAGTTTTGTAGGCCCTGGGAGGGCTATACGTAGATTTTAATTTTGTTTTTTTTTGTTAATTAAAAAGTGTGCTATGCCACAAGAGGAGATAGCCCGAGCGCTATTGTAATATATAAATATACAACAGTGTATTTTTGATAGATAGCAGAGTGTTAAGAAAATATACACAACAGTGTATTAAAAAAGACAGAGTGTGAGCCCGAAGGCAAAAATATACACAGACAGACAAAGAGTGTATAATTTTGAAAAATAAAGAGACAAAGAGTTCTTGGCATAGTGTTTGTGTAGCAGTCCAAATTTTTGTAATCCCTCTGTTAGACGAAGTTTTTCTTTTGTAATAGATTTTACAATGAATGGAATAGAAAAGTTTTTTATGAAACCTATGTTTGGCAGTGAGCAATTTTTTTTAATTCTCTGTGTTGAAGGAGAGTATTATTCTCTCTGTTTTTTGTTCTGGAATAATCATAAATTCCAACAGTATTTTGGCAGATCTCATATTGTGCGTCCCAGCATAACATGCAGGGGAACAGAGAGGCACAACAAGCAGTAACTATAAGGAAGACAAGGTGCACAGATATGGAGGGAAGGCGAGGAACATGTAATTCCATTGGGAGGAAAGGTATAAATAGGCTTTGGCCCTAGGATGACAAAAACTAATCCTGAATCATAACAGCAGGATTGGGCAATATTACTGTTTTTGCAAAAATTATGGTTATAATATCTTTTTTATCATATCTACAAATAGAGGGATCGTATGTGAAGGAGAGAAGTTTATGAAGCTGATAACAGTCGAGGATGGGATGAGTCCTTTTTTAATCAGAGCGGGGCAATAATCAGGCAGAGGTAGAGTTGGAATGATCCACATGGCATTGAATCATAATTTCTCAGAATGAAGGAGTGGCTAAAATTAAATGAATAGAAATAAAGATTCATTGCCTAACCTATATAAACGAATAGTATAATTCCTATATAAATGAATTGCCTAACCTATATAAACGGATGGACATAGAAAGTTTGAAATAAAAGATGGCGTGAAAATGAGTAGTGTTGTTTTTATGTTGAAATATCGACGCTCTATTAATCGTTATTTTATTTTAGCAAAAGTTCCACGCCAATGTGACACGTAGCCAGGATGACCACATTACATTTCTTTTTCTTGAACCGAATGTGACCTGAAACCGGGATGACCATGACTCCTCCAAATGTTACACCAAGTTCGTATAGGCCTCTGAACTCCCATTCCTTCTGCCATGCCTTATTCGTGATGATCCATTTCGCATTACATTTTACAGATTCAAATTTCAAACCATAATTCGTCATTACTAAAATCAAAGAGCACACATGTTTCTTAATTTTTAATATATATACTAGCAATTGTATTAGATGTTGCAAAGGAAACGCTCTAAAGCATAAATTCTATCAAGAAATAAATATTAAAATTAGTAAACAAAATGTCATTAAAAATTAAAATATAATGAGAAATCACTTAATCAAATTCCAAGTTCTAATAGAAAATATTTAATAAAAAATGTGTTTTTTTTTTCAATATTGAAGTGTCTCCCCATATGTTAAAGCAATTCCATAATATCCACTGGTCCTGGATTTTTGGTTGAATCGCTCTGGAGCTCAAAGCTTCCCCAATGGAAATATAGGGTTCTGAAAAACCCTGCAACGACACTGGCGAAGGCACGCCCTACCCTTACAGTGGCTTCAAAAAACCTTGGCGGCAAAGCTCACTATACTGTCTCTGACTACACTCAATGATAACCCCAATGGGAGGGGAATGCACCCCTCCCCCTTCCAGCAACAATGACGCTGTCAATACTAACTCTCCTTCCCAGATTCTATCCTCTGACTCTGTAGGGATGCAGACTGAACCCATCGCAGTGCAAAATGACAAGCCTAAGGAGCATTCAGGGACTACGGAGTAGCATAAGGCAACTTTGGTGACTTGTCTTCCCATTGCTGCAGAACATCAAAATATTGACCTTCCAAGCCATCGTATCAATGCACAAATACAGTACATGAAAGATCATGCACTTATAGGAACGGATTCTGGCCTACTGAGAAAGCCCTCCATGGCTGGATCACCTCCAAATGAAAGCCAAAGAGACATGTCACTCTCCAGTTAGGGCCAAAAGGCTTCTTCAACACCATCTTTAACTGTATTGAAGACAAAAACCGTATCTTGGATGGAGGCCCCTATTTTTTCAACTCAGTGGGTCTGTACCTCAGGGACTGGGTAGAAAGATTCAACCCAGACAAAGAAGATTTCAACTGGGCTCCTGTCTGGATTAGAATGTACTCTCTACCTCTGGAATATTGGGATGAGGAATCCCTAAAGGACATAGGCAATGGTTTAGGAGAGTTCATCAAGGTCGCAGAGGAAACTAAACTCAGAAGATATACTTCATACACAAGAATCTGTGTCTACATGCATCTGGCCAAGGCTCTCACGGACTCGGTAAGTCTCTATCATGATGACTTTGAATGGGTGCAAACCATAGATTATGAGCTTGTCCCCTTTCGATGTAGAAAATGCCATTAACATGGCCATCTCTTCCGATATTGCCCACTTAACTAGTCTCCCAAACCCACTGCTACCCCTAAAAACACTAATGCAAAGGGTTTCACCAAAGTACCCAGACGCAAAAATCATGATAAGAAACCTACCTCCACCCCAAAAGTTCCACCTCATGCTTCCATTGCTCCTTCTATCAGTAATAGCTTTGATATCTTAGCTAAACAACCTCTGAAAGACGGAGAATCCTCGCACCAAGTAGCTGAAGTTACCAAACCCACCATATCTGAACCATTTGTTGACCCCCTAATCCCCTAGCCTTCACCCAAATCCCAAAGCTCCACAAGAACCTCCAAGCTTCACTCCCAATCTCAATAATGACTCAGATCTGATAATCTGGCAACCCAATCATATGGATATAGATGGCCTATCTCAAGCGACCTCCCTCAAAACTGGATCAGTGATAGAAGGAAGCCAACCCAATCATATGGAAGAGGAACCTGGAAGCTTTGACCTAGGAGATATGGACATTCTAGGTTTGGAGCAGGCTTGTAAGAAAAAAAATTATGACAAAATACCTGAAAGATAGATTGATAGCCTAGAGGTGATTATGTTTCGAGTGCAGCAGCAAAGATTAGTAGGCATACAACCAGGAAGTCATTGGGATGGAAAAAAGCTATTCAAAGAAAAACAAAAATGAGGGCAAAGAATAGATCTGTAGAGGACCATCATTGTAGGGGAAATGCTAGTGGAATCTGGGAGATATCCCAAGTTGACCAAGTACTATTGACCGATCTCCAACAGTTCCCAATGAAACTCACCTCATGGAATATTTGAGGGCTCAACAGCCCCGCAAAACGCCGCATGATTAAAAACATGATTCAGCATGAAAGACCAACTGTTTTTCTCATGCAAGGAACTAAGTGCAATAGCCATACCCTCAACTCCATCATCTCCAAAGTATGGTTTGGGTGCAAAACAGTAGCAGTAGACGCCTCAAGAGCCTCTGGAGACCTGGCAATTGCATGGGATCCATAGATCATTTCACTCTCTGAGTTTCATGCTTCACACAATCTCATACAAGCATCATTCCATCTAATCTAAACCAACATCAATGGACACCTATCCAATGTCTACTTCCCTCAAGATCCGATGCATAAAATTGCTCTACTAGATACCATGGAAATCCTCAATGCTACTCGACATCATCCACTCTGGATCATCGAGGGAGACTTCAATATGATCACCAAGTTAGAAGAAAAGAGGGGAGGTCAAGCTAAACTCGAAATGGATAGCAACCATTCAAGGAATTCATCCAAAGAAACTGGTTAATTGACCTTCCTTTTTCCAATGGCATGCACACATAGAACAACAAGCGCACAGGCACCCAGCAAATTTCCTCCAAGCTTGATCGCTTCGGATAATGCTATCCACTTAGGGGGAGATATACACTCTTCCATTCTACCCCTATCTGGTTCTAATCACTGGCCCATTATTTTGCAGTGTTTGTGTCCTGGAGCCTCCTCTAGACGTCCCTTTAGATTTGAAGCTTTTTGGCTTACTCATCCTGAATTTAAAAGCATGGTCACAAACAATTGGAGCAATTTCACACCTCCGGGAGGATCCAAAATGTATCAATTCCAGAAAAATCTCAAAAATCTCAAGAATAAGATCAAGCAATGGAACCACTTCACCTTTGGGAACATCTTTCAACAATAGAAGATTCTGGAACAAACCGTGTCTGAACTTCAGCAGTGCATAATCACTGAAGGAAGAACGGAGTCTCTAGCTGCCCAAGAATAGAGTATACTCTCTAAGCTGGAAGAAAGAAGAAGGTAAGAGGAAATCCGATGGAAGCAGAAATAATGAATAAGATGGCTAAAGGAAGGGGAGAAGAATACTAAATTATTTCATCGCTCAACCATTCAAAGACGAATGCACAATTGGATTGCACAACTGTAGAATCAGCAAGGAGAAATGATAGAGGAACATGAGGATATTGAGAAGGAGCTCCTCAAACATTTCAAGCTTGTTCTACAAGAACCCCAGGGATGCAGACAGCAAGAAATCAACAAGGTTACACAACATATCCCTAAGATTATCACTGAAGAACATAACAAGATGCTCCTCCACCCAGTCTCCCTTCAGGAGGTTGAACAAGCAATGGCTCAATTAAAAGATGGTAAAGCTCCAGGTCCAGATGGTTTCACCTCCAATTTCTTTCATCACTTCTGGGATCTCATCAAATTGGAAGCTTGGAATCTGGTGGAGGAATATAGAGAATTGCATTGGATTCTCCCCTCTCTCAATGCTACCTTTCTAGCCCTCATTCCAAAAGAGGAACATTCTAACACCCCTGATGAATACAGACCCATTGCGTTATTTAATATTACCTACAAGGTGATTTCTAAGGTCATTGCTAATAGGCTTAAGACCTTGCTTCCTCTGTGTTGAGGAGGTAAATCCCCTCTGCGGACAGAGGCGATCCCTACTAGCCCAGCAGGGGTCTAGCAACAAACAAACAATGCTATGACGCAAGCTCCTAATTACGAATGAAAGACTTGGGATAGAAGCCTACCTGGATTCCAACGCTATGATCTGAAGAAGAAGTGTCCCCGTCCTTCAGCCCTGGCAGATCACAATCCTTCCACGATTTCCGCGGATGAACACCTGCACATAGAAGAAACGAACAGATACAAGCATAGGAACCAGCATACGTAACTAAACATCGGTCAGAAAAGATATTACTCGCATTAACATGATGGAAAACGGAGTGGAACCATAATCATAGTCATCTATTAAATGATAAACGAATAGAAGTTACAACCAAGTTCTGACGTCGCAGCCTCCTTCGAACGGGTCTCCGGTTGTCCACGTCTCGCAAATCTCGCCAAGGAAAGGGAAAACCTCTCCAGAGTCTCGTAACAATGGTCTCCTCGCTTGAATGGGCCTTAAGGGAAAGAAGGGATTCTTTACAGCACAAAGGCACTTGGGAATAGGGAGATGTAAAGCTTCAGCACTTCAAGACTAGCTTGCCATGGATCTGAGCAAGCTTTTATAGATGGGGAAGGAGGGAGTTGGGATCCCTATTATTATGGGATTGGCCCTATCAACAAGGAAGGTTCCATAGAAGGTGGCAAAACCACTTCCTTCCATAGAACTCCCGCAGCCAAACCCCCCAACTCAAGATAGGCAATGGTTGTGAGTTTGTTTGAACTCAACTTCCGCCATCCATATTTAAAAAACAGTCCCTAAAATGGGTGGCGCGATTGCTGCTCTGTGAAAGAGCGCCAAGTGGCGCGACCTCTTTACAGGATTTCCCTGATTGGCGCGAGCACTGAACTGTCTACCCGCGCCAATGCAAAAAGAGCTGTTTTTTATGAGTTTTGCAAGGAGATGTCTCAAGGGAAAATGAAGCTCATACTCAGAGGGATGCATTGATGATGTTTTCAAGGCATGACAGTGTTCACAGGTCACATAATGGGTCCTCCATTGTGCGGGATGGGGAATGGTAAGGATGGTGAAAAATTACTGTGTAACAGATGCCCCCTAAAGCATGAGGCCCGAGAGAGAGAGGGGTGAAATGCTTTACGAGAACATGTCCAACTGAAGGCCCGCCGTCGGAAAACCTGCGCAGAAAGATACAACTGATATCTCAAGTACATGATGTATATATATGGCATGGACGCAACCATCCGAACAGAGTATGCTATAATCCGGATCCAGGGTATGGGCGCAGCCATCCAACTAAGATCAAACAAATAGACTCAGGTATGGTCGCAGCCATCCAATCAGTGAGACATGTACATAATGATAATAATCCACAATCGCAGCCTGGATTACAATAGACACAATCTAGGGTCTTGCGCTCCATCTCGACCCAAACAAGTACAAGTTCAGGCATGTGAATATGTGAGCTGAAGTCGAACATGCAAGAACATCGTCGGATTACCAGCCAATGATGAAAGCTGTTAACCGACGCGAGAGAAACCACCAATAATGACAATGGTCCCCAAGGTACTACAGGTACAATCTACGGCGTGTGAATAAATGAACTGACGTCGAACACCCGCAGAATCACTCGATCGGAGGCCAATGATGTAAACCTCTCGTCGAATGCGACGAACCTGCCATTGAGGCATGCAGGCTCCAAGGTACCATTAGGAGTCTCTAGATCAGCTTCCTGGATAATGAGCTGATGTCGACAGGAAGTGACCTTGATCGAAGGTGGGCCATAATTATTCCCACATCATCGACACGAGACAGAGGAACATGATGTTTTTGTTGTGAATCAGGATCGTATGAGAAACAGAGGAAGGTTGATATTTGCAGAGGCCAACTTCTCTTGAACACATGAACGGCACGACAATGGACTTGGCAGTATTTGACATCAACGGATCAGAGGTCATGGTGACGAGGTAGTGAACAGATGAGAGGTCAAAAGAGATTACCCAAACCCATGGAAGCAAAGTGAAGCAGCGAGATGAGATGTCCCCAACCCGACACGAATGCAGACAAGTGCCATGTTCAAGAGCGACATACTGCCGACGACAACGACAATGGTTCCATTTTTTCCCCACCATTTCTGGCGAGTACCCCAATTATTTTTGATAACAAGCTTGAAGGGGATAGCATATGCTTGCGATATAAGTCCGCCCTTCGGGCGAATCCATCCTAGTGCATTTAACGAGTCCTAGGAAGGAGAAACTCGGAGAACGTCATTTCGACTAGACCCGATGTCATCAGGGTTTAACGAGTCTGACAAAGGAAGAACTCGGCGTCTTTTCACATTTAGAGAGTTTGAAAAGACAACGGAAAAGAAAACTCCACAGGTCCCTTTTCGTAAATAGTTCCCCAGATCCGAAAAGGTAGAAAACAATATCCGGGAAAACCTCCTAGTCGCGATAGGCTAGGGTATTCCTTTTTCGTAATCAATCCATCCCAGCCCGAAAAAGGGTTAAACGTATACTGGGTGAATGTCGATTCGTGCCCATTTTAACGAGATCGAAACGACAAGGGCCTCGGCAATCTTTTCATGTTTAGAGAGTCAGAAAAGAGCTGAAAGATGACTCCTCCCGGAGGAACGAGTGGTATAAAGGGTAGCAACTGGTTCCGGTAATGGTGGAACTACTCTGAACAAATAAAGGTCGAGAGGCTGGCTAACAAGACCACTCATAGCAGCGGTTCCTCAGGAACGGGTAAAACAACCAAGTGAAGGCATATGATCGGCCAAGCAGATAGTGACAATGGAGTGAGAAAACCAAGGCTCATCTGGCAAAATAGGCTGATAAGATGACAATCACAAGGGGTAAAATGGGAAAGGTTTCATTTTTACACAAGCTTGAAATCAGAAAACTTTGCTTGAAGTTGGTTTCATTTTTACACAAGCTTGAAACAAAGATAAACTATGTTTGAAACCAGTTTCATTTTTACACAAGCTTGAAACGGAAACAAACTATGCTTGAAAAAGTAAGCATGCCCCCAGCATGGTGACACAATTCGAGGTACATGCCCCCCAAGCTTCAGTCCATATGAAAAGAAGATGGAGTGAAGGTTCAAATTACAAGATCAAAAGAAAAGACTCGACTGGGATTTTACGAGATCTTATCAAAGACTCGAATTGAACGGGAACGTGTTTCATTGTTTTAACGAGGTTGACACATTAAAAGAACTATCCTCAGACATCCTTGTTTCATTTTTTAAGGAGCTTGACACAAGACAAGGAATTATGCTCTGACGACTTTGTTTCATTTTTTAAGGAGCTTGACACAAGACAATGAACTGTGCTCCGACCAGCTTGTTTCATTTTTTAAGGAGCTTGACACAAGAAAACGAACTGTGCTCCGACAACCTCATCATAATGAACAAGAAGTCATCGCTTCCAAGAGTTCCCCTCCCGATGGGAGGAAAACATCCTGGAAGTCTGGACCCAATGCCCCCAGCACCTGATGCACAACAGCATCATCACTGAGCACAGGCACGGGGTAGGTAGCCACATAGTTGACCTGCGGTGGGGCAGATACAACGGGTGGATAAAAACCAGGAGGGGGTGATGGCGGACCAGTTGCCACAGTAGGACCAAAGAACGACAGCTGATCAATGGTCACGATCCGTCCTTCATGCGGAAAACAGGCCACACGAAAGAGGGAGGATACGAGCGCTCCCATAGCATAGGTGTAATCTCGCCCCAAAAGCAGATTGAAATCCAAGGGGCCTGGAACAACCATCACGTCCATATGGATGGTTTTACCTCCCAAAGTAACCGGTAACCTTGGAAGGACCCCCAACGGTTGACTCGTTCTTTTATTGAATGTCAACAGATTCTGCGTAACAGGCGCAAGCGGCAGCGAACCGAAAGCTTGCCAGGTAGTTGAAGACAGAATACTAACAGATGCACCTTCGTCTATAATGGTACAGGGTACAACCAGACCAAGAGCCTGTACTGTGATCTCGAAAGGCACATAGGACGGAAGGCGAAATCCTGCAAATCGGTTCCAATCAAAGGAAGCGACCAAACTACTCGGAGGGGCTACCATCGACATGCGAAGGTCTTCCCCTGATGTTACAGAAGAAGAAGGAGCATCCTCCACGACCTCCATCTCGAAGGCGGGAAGAGAATCCTCCGGGACCTCCATCACAGGAGGCGGAGGAGCAACTTCTTGAGATACGGGGACAGGAGAATCTTTCTCCAAGTCCGAAGAATCTGAAGAAACCAGAAGAACATGAGGGTTATGAGGTCCACTCTCAACAGAAAAGACCTGGTGCACCGCAGACGGGGCCAGTTCAACCGATCTCACGACCAATGGCTGGTCAGGGAAGGATCCGTGAATTTGAATTTCTGGGGGAGTGGGATCGACCAAGGATGACTCTTGACCAATCGTAGGATCAGCTGGCGGAGGACCCAAAGAAAGCCGATTATAACCAGGTGGAAGGCGTGGTGTAGAATCGGCTGGGTTGTCCAAGACTTGCTTGGCTTCATCCATATAAGGACAAAGGTGAATGGCATGGTGCCCTTCACACAACTTACAGGGATTGGTGATCTTACCCTGCTTCTTAGAGTTCTTATCAACAGCAGCTGAAGACGTGCCCCCGACTTGACTCCCGGAAGCCAAAGGCAACGGTGGGCGGCCGTTGGACCATACTTCGAGCACCGTGGGAATGCCAGGGCAGTCTCGAAGAAGATGGTCTCCCGTGCACAACAGGCAAGGGAACTTGACTTTCCGTGGAGAGTTGGAAGGTTTATCAAGAGGAGATTCCTCATGGACAGTAGCTGTACATTTAGCCTCTCGCTTATCAGACTTCTTCTTCTTTGTCTTCTTCTTCTTCTTTTTAGCCACCTGGTTACTCGAATCCAGGCTTTCACCAGGCAAAGTAGAAGATGAGGACGCAGAAACAGGCGAAGAAGGGGAGAGGTCCACCTTGGAATCAACATGATGTTGTTCCGTTGGAGGAACTGATTGAATAGTAGTGGAGACATTCGGAACTACAGAGGTTGAGAACAACCAGACAGGCAACCCAACCGTTAATCCAGGAAGGGACAATGTCGCCATGTAAGGAGCACCAACATTTCCAAAAGGTGGAAAATGACCAGGATTCCCTTCTGAGGGGATTCCTTGGTTGGTGAACTCTGAAAAAGTTGCCATCAAACTCAAAACCACACACGGGCCGAAAACAAGTTAAGGGCACACGATCAAACGGTCAACAAGCAATATCTAAGCAGGCGTGTAATCGTGGGTGATTAATTTTACCACATTGGAAAATAAACAAATTCTACCGTTTCATATTTTAAGAGTCGAGAAACGATAAAAAGATGACTCTATCTCTTTCAGAGTTGACACAAGCGTGAAAGGACAAGCGCTTGACGGCCTTTTCAAGTTTAGGGAGTCAGAAAAGACCAAATGACTGCTCAGGAAAAACTAGGCACAAAGGGTGTACCAAATATCCGTGAACTGCAATATACACCTTGGTTTCAATAATGAAACAAAAATCGACCAAGGACTTTCCGTACGTGCAGGTAGTCTCCCCGAATGCTGTGTTCGGTGTATCACGGGTATAGGGCGGCAGACTCGGCTTCCCGTGGATAAAGGATTGAAAACCTATAGGGGTCTCCCTTTATATACGCGACGGTACGGGGAGCACAAGTCCGTACTAGCGCTGTCTAAAGCCAACAGGCGAACGACAGCTGCTAGGTTTAACGACGCCGGAACACGTCTCTAGCCTAGACCTTCTAAATATGTTTTGTTAAGTTCCAATGCTGCCTTAGGTTAATTGAATAAATTTTACAGTTGATCTTCAATTAAGTTTCAATTTCCAGGCCCTATCGTATGTAGTGTCTCCTAAATGCAAAGCTATATGCCACAATGCAACATTTCGTTCGATGAAAACTAGTTAAATAAGAGTTGGGAGCTTTTATACAAACGAAATGAACGGAATACAAACAAGAATGTCTCTAATGCAACTAATGCAACTGAACACTTTTCATTCAAACACTAATCACTAGTGATATGGAAAAGATCACAATTTGCACTAATTTAACAAAAGCAAAAGAGATAATTTTTTTGATTTTCAATGTTTAATGGCTAATGTGCACTGAAAACAAAAGGAACAATTTGAGAAATGATCTCCAAGAGAGCGAAACAAACAACACTCACTCAACAAAGCAAGCAACCAAATCTCCAAATCGACCCAAAGTCCCTCAACGCAAAGAAAGACTCGAAAACTTCCAATGGACCGTGTGATCTAGGTCCAAAGCAAGGGCGAACGAATTCCGAATGAAGGAATGAACAATCACTCAAAAGACGCAGCAAAACAACCAAAGACTGTTAAGAGAGCGTGGAGAACCAATCAACAAGTTGACAGGACAATCAAGACACCAAAATTCCCAAGGAGGGCTCGATACACTAAGCCACTAGATGCCATAGGGCTCAAAACGTGAGATCGGTAGATAGAAGCAAACAACCAAAGGACAGAGGTGAATTCCAGCCAAACAAGACTCCAACACACTCAGACAGTCGGGAAATCAAGAAGAGAAGCACTGGTCAAGTCCAGAAAGCTAAAAAATGAGGAAACTCAAAAAAGTCACAGGGGTGGCGCGACTGTGGGCTTGAAACTGGCGCCAGAGGCCAATTGGCGCGAGACAGACAAAGGCAACAAGCGCCAAGTGGCGCGACTGTCGGGTTAAAAACCGCGCCAGTCGAGTTCCTCAATAAAAATTAAAAAACAAGCTATTCTGAAAGCAGACCAATACAAGCTAAGCAAGCCAAGAAGCTAAAACAATGAAATAATCCAACCCAGAAGGTTCATCAAGCAAGGAGAAACAATCAAAGCGAAACAATCATAAACGAGACAAGGAAAATCGGACGATCCCCAGCGGAGTCGCCAATTTGTTGAGGAGGTAAATCCCCTCTGCGGACAGAGGCGATCCCTACTAGCCCAGCAGGGGTCTAGCAACAAACAAACAATGCTATGACGCAAGCTCCTAGTTACGAATGAAAGACTTGGGATAAGAGCCTACCTGGATTCCAACGCTATGATCCGAAGAAGAAGATGTCCCCGTCCTTCAGCCCTGGCAGATCACAATCCTTCCGCGATCTCCGCGGATGAACACCTGCACACAGAAGAAACGAACAGATACAAGCATAGGAACCAGCATACGTAACTAAACATCGGTCAGAAAATATATTACTCGCATTAACATGATGGAAAAAGGAGTGGAACCATAATCATAGTCATCTATTAAAATGATAAACGAATAGAAGTTACAACTAAGTTCTGACGTCGCAGCTTCCTTCGAACGGGTCTCCGGTCGTCCACGTCTCGCAAAGCTCGCCAAGGAAAGGGAAACCTCTCCAGAGTCTCGTAACAATGGTCTCCTCGCTTGAATGGGCCTTATGGGAAAGAAGGGATTCTTTACAGCACAAAGGCACTTGGGAATAGGGAGATGCAAAGCTTCAGCACTTCAAGACTAGCTTGCCATGGATCTGAGCAAGCTTTTATAGATGGGGAAGGAGGGAGTTGGGATCCCTATTGTTATGGGATTGGCCCTATCAACAAGGAAGGTTCCATAGAAGGTGGCAAAACTACTTCCCTTCCATAGAACTCCCGCAGCCAAACCTCCCAACTCAAGATAGGCAATGGTTGTGAGTTTGTTTGAACTCAACTTCTGCCATCCATATTTAAAAAACAGTCCCTAAAATGGGTGGCGCGATTGCTGCTCTATGACAGAGCGCCAAGTGGCGCGACCTCTTTACAGGATTTCCCTGATTGGCGCGAGCACTGAACTGCCTACACGCGCCAATGCAAAAAGAGCTGTTTTTTATGAGTTTTTCAAGGAGATGTCTCAAGGGAAAATGAAGCTCATACTCAGAGGGATGCATTGATGATGATTTCAAGGCATGACAATGTTCACAGGTCACAGAATGGGTCCTCCATTGTGCGGGATGGGGAATGGTAAGGACGGTGACAAATTACTGTGTAACACTCTGCTTATTTCGCCAGAACAAACAGGATATGTTGAAGGATTACAAATTCTGGATGGGATCATACTCACTCATGAAGTCATTCACTCCCTGAAACACACCAAGAAGGCAGGTATGCTCTTAAAAATTGATCCAAAGCTTTTGACAAATTAAGTTGGGACTATATCAAGTAGGTTCTCATTTCTTTTGCTTTCAGCCCCTCCCGAGACTAGATGGATTATGAACCTCATTTCTTCCCCCTTCTATTCTATCCTCATTAATGGTATCCCATCACGCCTTTTTTCTCCCTCTAGAGGCATATGCCAAGGTGATCCTCTCACCTTTCCTCTTTGTCCTTATGGCGAAGGGTTTGGACGTATTATTCAAAATGCAATCCACACTCAAAACCTACGTGGAATCTCCATTCATGGCTGTAGACAACCACCCATCAACCCGGTTGTTGACGATAAAATGATGTTCGGTCATCCTCACATTCGAAGATCTTACTTTCAAATATTTGCTTGATATTTTCTTGGATGCCTCAAGCACCTCTGTCAATCTTGGAAAAATCTCAAATCTTCTTCTTCAATACCCTACTCGATTACCTAATGTAATATTTCAGGATTCTTGGCTTCTCCATGGCTTCTCTACTTACCCGAAGTACCTTGGAGCGCCACTTAATTGATTCCGCGATTAGACACTCATCTGGCAAGAGCTCTTAGAGAAAACTTGAAGCCCTCCTCTCCTCGTGGACCTATAGATCCCTCAATATTGCTATTTGACTTATCCTAATCAAAGTATTGCCAATCCATGCCCCTTTATCTCTTCTATGTTCTCGCCGGCACCAAAATGGGTCTCAGTGACTCAAGAACACATAGCATAATTTCCTTCAGGGCTCCTCTCGAAACATGGGCTCTAGTAAAATAGTCCAACGGTTGCATAAGGATAGGCGATGCAAACCTAAGAGATCATATCATAGCAACGCAATCATGGGCGCACGTATATGGTGGAAATGGTTATACGCTACACATTGTGGGCACATCTACGGAATGTCAAATATGCCAACAAAAAACCTCCACGAAGATATTATCGGGCTTGTCCACAAGCCCCGATATGGGCTCTCCTAATTTGGAATGCGCAAACAACACGGAGCCCTCATTCAAGAGTTTACGACTTACGGGAAGTCGAGGAGATGGAGGTACAACCCATTTTTGGGTAGATTCTTGGCAACAAAGGCCCAAATTGGCAAATATTATATGGCCTCGGCAACACGTGGATCACCTTGACCAACTAGATAACAAATTCAAACACTTATGAGAACCCACACACGGTATAGGGATACCATCGATGGATACCAACATTTCCAGTCTGGCTGAGAATTTCCAAGGGAAACAACTATGGAGATTTATATAGAGCTCAATAGCCGGAAGAATCGGATATTCGGAAGAAAGATATTCTTAGGTGAGGTTACCTCCTCAAGGCACGTTTACTACTAAGGAAGTATACACCTTGATATATCCCACCCAAGAACCTAAATATTAATCGCTTTGGATCCAAATATGGCGACTTGGCATCGGCCCAAGGTTTCCACCTTCGCTGGCTCCTATGCTGACAAATGCATCCTCACATGGGATATTAAAAAGGATTTATAGGACCTTTCGGATGCCCCAAATATTTAATGCAAATCGAAACTATCCATCATCTAATGGATACATGCATATCCGACAAGGCGTAGGGGAAAAATAATCTTCGGATGCGGAAGATCTAATCGCATAAAGGGTGATGTTGTTAGCACCATTCGAAATTGGCCCTCGGAACCTTATAATAGAAAGTTATTAAACACTCTTTGGACTCTTCTCGAGCCTTCTCCGTGGACGGTTTGGAAGGAAAGGAATAAAATAATATTTAAGAATCAAATCACCCCTTGGATACCATTTGGAACAACCTTTGCATTAACCTCCAAGAAACACTCGCTCTACACCAATGGTGGGACTACGTGTTCCAACTCAAGATCGGGATAATCTCATGCACAGGCGAATTGCGCAACTTTCGTTGCCATTCCTCTCCTCCGATGCCAGCCTCCTTCCAACCATCATGAGTCACCATCACATGGGTTCCCCCTACGACTGGGTTGATCAAGATGAATTTCGATGGAGCCTCCAAAGCGATACGGGAGCGGCGGGGATTCGGTGGCATATTTTTCGATTCTGATTTGGTACCCCCCCCTTACGTTCTTCTTTGGATCCATAGGATGGGTTATGCTTTCTGGTGAGCTTGGAAGGTTTATGGCGAGGTCTCTGTACGCTCGGTACTTTTAATTTTTTGCCCCATTGAAGTTGAACGAGACTCTCAAATCCTCATTAATGCAACTACTCATATCCTCATGGGAGCTTTTGCCTCCAAAGGTTGCCAAGTTGGCATCTTGTGTTGCTATATTTGAGCTCATAGAGCAGGTGGTACAGTACCATCGGGTGGTTTCCTTCAAGCATGTTAAACGCTCGGGTAATAAAATAGCGGATCGGCTTGCAAATAAGGGAATGGACTATGAACATGCACTCTATGCTAGCCCTCTCAACAATCTCCATGATACCTCTCTCATACAGGGATGCACTAAGTTGGTGCACATAGAAACTACACTCTTAGATGCGGGTGAACATTAAAGGTGGGCGTACGGTGAGCCCAATGTGTGACACATGGCTCAGCCACATGGTCACGCATGGGCTCAAGCCACAGGCATTAAAACCTACCAACTGCTCTCAACGATGCCTCATTAATTCATCTGTTAGTCGATATGGCCACCACCCTTTCAAAATTCCTCCATGCTACAACATCCCTCCATCGTCTTCAAGTTGCATCTGCCCCTCTGTGGTTTCAGAGTTGAGCTCTCGAACGTCCACAGGGAGGTGATGCAGCCTCTATTGTTGTATTGTTCTCACCCTTGGTCACCACTTCTCCCATAGCCTCTTACTGACCTTAATTTTCTTGAGCCTTTGGCTCCTCGGTTTCCTTCGGCTGAGCTCTCTTAGCCCATCACCAACGCTTCCACCAGTTCCATAATGCCCAGGTGCCACCGGATGTGTTGTTTCCAACCGCTTTGAGTCTTCTTCTTCGTCACTTGAGGATTCCTATGGCTGCTATCCTTCCACTCTCAGTGGCAGAGGCCAAGGTCTGGCTTCGAGGTGGTCTCGCTCTTTATCTCCTATTGGCACTTCGGTGTTGCGCCACCCCACCGGTCCCGCCTCCCGCCTACGCAACTATGGAGATGCTTCCCTCTCGGGATTCACCGCGCACTCTACACAATTCCACTACAAGCGCACCTTGGGCTTGCCCTCGTATCACAAGGGAAGAGGAAGCTTCCTTGCTAATAGTAATCGCCCCGGGGAAAATGCTCGAAAATCCACAATTGACTCGAGTGCCTCAGCGCATACATTGAAAATCTGAAGCTCTCCTAGTCATTCAAACGCCCCCCTCTTCCGTGTAAAGGCAAGGGTAAAGCGAAGCGGGAGCGACGGGAGCGGTGCGTGGGGATTGGTCGGCGATGATGGTTGCGAAGCGAGTGCACGCACCGCCTAACTCCACGAACATGCTGCACCTCAATCTAAGATTCTGAGATGACTCCATAGGAGTACGGAGTGCCTAATTTTGGAGGAGCCATCGCCCCCCACACAATGACACCTAGCTTCTACGGTTTCTTTTCGGTTCGGGTCTCTTTTTATGGATTACTATGTCTCTCTTGGATATTTTCATAATTCTATACTATTTTTTGTATGAAGTTTGGTTTCCCCGGCGGCAGGTAGGCTACTTGATAAAATGCAGTTTGAATGGTTTCCCCTTTTGGAAATCACTATTTGTTCTTTTGACATATAATGCCTCTGGAATTGGCTAGTTTAGCGATTCCGGAGGCCCCAGTCTCCATGTACCATATGTTATATTAATAGAATTTAGACTTACTTAGAAAAAAAATATTGAAGTGTCTCCCTTGATCAAAATATTAGTCTTTTACCGGTCGCTCTTAAGGTGATTGGATTTTCCTTTACTTGTCCTTGACTAACTTCTTTTGGGCGAGGTTGTGAAGTGTACATTTGATGTTGAGACTATTTTTATCCACATAGGTTTGGTGCATATTTATTTCTCCTCTCATAGTCATTTTTTGTCTCACTTGATCAAAAGCTTTTTCTTTTAGATTCTACATTTTGATCATGTACACGGCATAAATTCAACATTTACCCATTTCATATTTCAAGTCTTAGAATATAGTGAGAAATCACTTAATCAAATTCAAGTTCCAATAGAAAATATTTAATAAAAAAAGTGCTCTTTTTCATTATTGAAGTCCCTCCCTTGATCAAAATATTATAGCCTTTTACCACTTTCTCTTAAGATGATTGGATTTGTCTTTGCTTGTCCTTGCTTAACTTATTTTGGGCAAGGAGTTGTGAAGTGTACATTTGATGTTGAGATGTCACAGAGGTTTGGTGCATATTTCTTTCTCCTCTCATAGTCATTTTTGTCTCACATGATTGTCTTTCACATTCTACATTTGATCATGTACACCAACGCATAAATTCAACATGTACCCATTTCATATTTCAAGTCTTTTTATGATATCTATTTCCCTAACTATGAAAAATTCCTACAAGTTACAACTCAAGCTTGCTACTTTATTAAATAATTTTATGTTATTTTGGATACAACCATCTTATATGCAATTTTTATTGAGGAAATAATTTAAAACTTAATTGGAAAATTTCAGTCTTCCTCTAATTTCCATTTTTCCCCTAACAATGCCAAATTTCTATCATTTAGATCTCAGCTTATTTTTCCCTCCCAAATTATTTTTGACCCATGAAATGATTCTAAGTTAATTTGGTCACAACCATCTTATATGAAATCTTTCTGAGAGCATAATTTCTAACTTAGGTGGTAGGGAATAAGCTACTATACATGCTACTTATTTATAGTTTTTTCAAGACCCAAAGAAGCTTTCCATCCTTTATTAATCATTTTTCAATTCTAGGTTGCAATGAATCTTGTGATGAAGGTCAAATCTAAGATATTTGTATGAATTAAGTTCCTCTACATTGATAATTTCATACATAAAGATAGTGTAAATGATCTTTTAAAATCTAATTATCACAACCTTTTATCTGAAATCGATGTCTATTGGTAGACATGTATAATAAGTGAAATCTTGGAAAATTCTTAGTTACTTCATGAGATAAGAGAGACAACACATCAACCCTTCATGTTATGATATCAACCTAGAAATTTATTGTATTCGTATAGCAACCCCCTCCCCCCATCTCTAATCAACTAGGAATTCTCAAAAAAATCATTTCTAGCTTGTGCATGCCAACAAAATCTAACAAAACAAAGTCTATATAATCAAATAAAAAATATGAGTTAATTCATATAAATATCTAGAAAAACTTCAAGCTTAAAATAAATCTTAAGTGGAAATATAACAATGAGAAAATGAATAAAGAATGATGGAAGGCCTATTTTAGTTTCGAGAAAATTGTGTATGATCAAATGTTTTCTTTCGGGAGAACGTGAAACTCCTCTTTCACACCCCGAATGCTCTAGTTATCTTATATGGTTGTGAAGTGTAGGTTTGTAGCATCTCCGAGAATTATGGGAATTGAAAAAAGAAGAAGTGTTTTATAACTTATAATATTGATATTAAAATCAATATGTTATGTCTCATCCACTTCATAAAAGTTGGTATTTACTCCATTAAGATTATGGTTGTGACTAGGAACATTATGTACAATCAAAATACAATTAACATGAGAAATGAGAGGTTTATTAAGATTGCTTCCAAATTTGGTCAACACCGAAGGTTAGCACAAACTTACTAAGCCTTTGGCCCAAGCCATTTCGAACAAATGAAGGTAGTCATTTCATAGAATAATGTTGACATTAAGAATACCCATAAAAAGTATAAATATCGAGGAAAACGTCCCTCCAATATTTATGAGCATAAAAACAAATTTCTAAAACAAAAGAAAAATTATTTTGGAATTAGCCAAGGGAAATATATTACCATTATAAAAAAATATTTTGGAATTTACAAGGGAAATATATTCTATACAAATCGAAAGATAAATCAAAATATCATTTATTCCGATTAATAGATTTTGTTTTTAATGAATAAGGCATTGGAAAAGTACTATTACATGGAAATCTAGAAAACTGATTAAATTGTATTCTAAGCTAGAAAAAATTCCTTCCCATATAAACGGTTCATAAAAAACCACGTCGCATTATGAATGAATTTAAAAATCATTAAAAATCAGAGATCAAGAATTAAGATCAATTTAGATATTGGTGAATCAAAAATTTGGATTTTAAAGATGTGGATGGCACTATTGTCTCACATCAATCCCATGATCTGAACCATGCGGAAAGCGAACCATGCGAAGCGTTGCTTGCTCGTTAATGTATTGGCTACATAATACATCTGAAAACCAAATATTTAAATTTCTTCTTAATTTTATAGTTGAAGATGTGAGTGTGAGACTCTACTAAGACTAGGACAAAACTAAAAAGGAAGAAGGAAATAATAATAATGATAAGAACAATAAAATAATTAACAAACATATTCAAATTTATGAGTAAAAAAATTGGGAGGTTTTATGAATAGGGAATGGAATGGCCATAATAGGGAAGGTATTGACAATAGTAGGATTGAGGTTGGAAGTTATGAATAGGGAAGAGGTTGATCATAGTAGGATTGAGGTTGGAAGTTATTTTGGGGTGAATTAAATTATTTTAACAAGTCAAAGTTCAAACAATAACATCCATCCCCATAAAATAAGTTAACAAAAAAATGAGGATGAGTAAAAAAAGGGATTGAAGATAAGTTAAACCGGCCTAGATCCATCGTAACTCCGGATCTTTTATCAAGCGCTAGAAGGATCAAATATCTCAAGGGGAAAACCTCTTTTTTTAGTACGAAACTTGAGAAAGGTTTGCACCTTAAATTTGATCTCTCCCGGTGCTTGATAGAGCTGAGATAAAAATCGGGCCGGTTTCAGTTTGTGTGGCCAAGGAAATTCTATCGAACATATGATTAATTTTATAAATAATATGTAAATACATCTATATTAATATAACCATTTTAAATATGCTAAATATGTCGAGTCATTTTAATTTTAAATTTATTTAGTTACCTCGGTTGTTGATATGATAAATATTGTTAATAACTTTAAGTATGAAAAATTATAAATAAAAATTTTGAATGCAAAGTAATGATGTAATAGTGTTGAATGATAGAAAAGTTGAATAATAAGAATGTAGTCGATTACAAATAGGCCTCATTGTGATCAATATCAAACCATTTTCTTCTACTATTATTATTGTCACCCTTGTTAATTTTGTCATATTTTCATATAGATTATATGAAAATACGATTGAAATCATAAACCATTTAAATATTTAGCTCGAGTTGTTGTAGTAGAAATCATGCATTGTCTCTCTTTCTCTCCAATACTAATAGGTTGAATTCTTGTAACACAAAAAATCAGTGTACCTTGTTAATAATTTGTTGTGCCTACTTGAAATCAATGCACACTATTAATCCAATCACTTTAAAATTAATGTACCATCATACATCCAATTACATCAAATCATAAATCAACATATACCCCTAAATCAATGCATCTAATGCAATAAATCAGATAAAATTAAAAAACATCTACATTGAGATAAATGCATCTAATGCAAGTAATCAAATAGGATTAGAAATCAACATCTACACTCAAATCAATTCATCTAGTACAAATAAGAAAATAGGATTAGAAACCAACATCTACACTAAAATCAATGCATCTCATTGCAAGTAATCAAATGGGATTAGAAATCACCATCTACATTGGAATCAATGCACTTAGTGCAAGCAATCAAATAGGATTAGGAAATCATCTACATTGAAATCCATGCATCTAGTGTAAGCAATCAAATAATTAGAAATCAACATTTACATTGAAATTAATGCATCTATTTCAAAATCAAATAAGATTAGAAATCACCATCTACCTTTGAAATAAAAGCGTTTAGTACGAAGTAATAAAATAAGATTAGAAATGATGCGGTAAATCAATGCATAGAGTGCAAGTAATCAAATAGTATTAGAAATGAACATCTACACTAAAATCAATGCATCTGGTACAAGCAAATCAAATAGGATTAGAAATCACCATCTACGAAATCAATGCATCTAGTGCAAGAAATATTCTTCCCTCTCTCTCCATCTACATCTACATTTTCGTCCATTTCTCCTTCTTTGTCTCTTTATCTCACCCCCCCGAACACACATGTTTTGTCACTCCATATCTATCAATCTCTCTGTCCCTCCCTCCTTGTCTCTATCTCTCTCTTATTCATTCTGACCTTCCAGATATATCTATATCTCCCTCTTTCTCTCTATATCACCCCAAAAACATACACTCTCTTTCTCCAATATATATATCTATTAGTCCCTCGTCTCTCTCTCTCTCTCTCTCTCTCTCTTTCCCTTCTCTCCCTCTCCCGCAATTTTATCTATCTTCCCTCATGTTATTCTCTCTCAATCTCTCTCCATCTTCCTTATCATTCCCCCACTCTCTCTCTCCACCTTTCTCTCTCTATGTCTTTATTCTTACCTCCCTCTCTCTCCCCATCCATATCCATCTCTCTTTCCCTACCTCTCTCCACTCTCTCACATCATCTCTCTCTCTCTCTCTCTCTCTCTCTCTCTCCAACTTCCAACTTTGTTACTATATACCTCTCTCTCTCCTTCTCTTGCCCCTTCTCTCCATCTCTCCCTCTTTTTCTCTTTATCTCACCCCCAAAACATACACACTTTCTCTCCATATCTCTATTGTCACTCCCTCTCTCTCTCCACTTCTCACTGTCTATGTCTCTCTCTACTACCTCCCTCTCTCTTCCCCCCAGTCTCTCTCTCTCTCTTAATCTCTCTCTCTCATACAATCCTCTCCCTTCCACCATCACTCTCTTCCTCTCTCTCAAGTCCTCTCTCCCCCTTTCTCTCCTACCTCCCTTTATCATAAATCAACATATACACCGAAATCAATGCATCTATTACAAGAAATCAAATAAAATTAAAAAAACAACATCGATATTGAGATAAATGCATCTAATGCAAGTAATAAAATAGGATTAGAAATCAACATCTACACTCAAATCAATGCATCTAGTGCGAATAAGAAAATAGGATTATAAACCAACATCTACACTGAAATCAATGCATCTCAGTGCAAGTAATCAAATGGGATTAGAAATCACCATATGCGGAATATATGCATTTAGTTCAAGCGATCAAAATAGGATTATAAATCATCTACATTGAAATCCATGCATCTAATGTAAGCGATCAAATATAATTAGAAATCAACATCTACATTGAAATTAATGCGTATTGGC
Source organism: Pinus albicaulis (assembly GCA_034641835.2). Lineage (NCBI taxonomy): Eukaryota > Viridiplantae > Streptophyta > Pinopsida > Pinales > Pinaceae > Pinus > Pinus albicaulis. The sequence goes on from JAXQQM020079440.1 coordinate 47,009, forward strand.
AAATCAAATAGGATTAGAAATCACCAACTACACTGAAATCAAAGCATTTAGTGCAAGTAATCAAATAGGATTAGAAATCATCTACATTGAAATCAATGCAAATAGTGCAATTAATCAAATAATATTAGAAATGAACATCTACACTAAAATCAATGCATCTAGTGCAACCAATCAAATAGGATTATAAATCACCATCTACACTGAAATCAATGCATCTAGTGCAAGAAATATTCTTCCCTCTCCCCCCCCTCCATCTACATCTATATCTCCATCCATTTCTCCTTCTTTGTCTCTTTATCTCACCCCCACTATTACGCCATTTTTTGGTCATCTAACCTACTATCATTAGATGGACCCAAGTACACCATGTAAGACCAATTTTACCCTAAGTAAAATTTCCTTCACTATGTAAAATAACTTAATAAAACACATTTATTAGGTTGTTTATGGTCTAAAGTGGAAACCCCAAAAGGAAATATTAAACAAACCTATATTTGTTTGATTTTCCTGGTCATGTTTAACCCAAAACAAAGAAATTAATTAGATAAATCTTTATTTATCTTATTATTTTCTAGGAATAATTATTTAAACCTTATTTAAATAATATTTCTTGTTAAATATGACTAAATCACCCATAAATAATTAAATAAATCATTATTTATTTGATTATCTTTTAACCACCTCCTTAAAATGATAAATAAATCATTTATTTATTTATTATTCACAAATAAAGGGATTTGACCCAAGTCAAATACCTTTTCCCTCCAACAAATATAATAAAATATTCATAAAAGGTGGATCTAGATTTGGTTAATGTTATTTTAATCATGCACCAAGATCTAGAATGACCCAATATTTTGTTATAAATAGGAGGGTTTTTTCCTACCATTCTTCACCTTTTGTTGCCTATTAGATCACTCTGGATCTAAACTCTTGGTCTGACTTTGAGCCATTATCATTGTCATATTTTCCATTATTTATTGTGTGAGCTCCCTTTGAGTTCTATCTTTGTCTGGGTTTTCTACACCAACAGGAGAGAGAAATGCTAGATCTGAAGTGCTGAGGACTTCCAAGAACCCATCCCATTGAGGAGAATTAGAAACACCTTCTTGTTTTCCTCCCAGGTGCCCTTAATACAAAAAATTCTTTCAAAAATTGTTCTTGTCTTGTCTATTGGATATATGGATCAAAACCTTCTTTTTACTGCTTAATGTCTTTCTATGCATAGATCTGGTTTTTTGCAGCTCTTGTCTTGATCAACTAACTGCAGATCTGAAGATATTGGCAGCCTTATTTGAGGTTAGGGCTATTAGTTATGCATAGCTAAAGTGGTCTTTTTTCGTACACTTCGACAGAATATTCATACTAACAACTGGCAACTCCACACGGGTTTTCAATTACGACCGCTGTCATTTTTCATATTCCTGCATATCCAGCTACTTCAGACCCTAGGGTTTCTTTTCAGCTTTTTTTTTTCCTATTTTCATGTTGTTTTTCACCTATAAAACCATAAAACATTAAAATTTCTAACTTCCGCGTGTTTCTGGCCCTATTGCGCAGGTGACAGACATCAGCCGCAACTGAGACGACAACTTTTCCGGAAATTTGCCGCCGGGACACCCGGAGCTTCAGGTCGCACTTTTCAGCCCAGAAACTACGACCTGGACCTCCAGGTCGCACTTTTCAGCCCATTATCTACGACCTGCACAGAAAACAGGTCAGAACCTGCGACCTGGCAATTTTTCTGCTATTTTTCTGCAATTTTTCTGGGTTTTTCTGAAGCTTCTGTCAGGGTTTTCCAGCCTCTGTCTCAGCCCGTTTCGACCTGTTTCTGATCTGTTTTTATCATCTAAGTGGGAACATAGCCCCCTCGGGCTTCAGTACCCTCCACTTTTGGTGGAAGATTTTTTTATCTGTTTCAAGTGTCTGTTTTTTCAGAGTTTCAGCCCCCCCTTTTCCAGATCTGATACCTCCTTTTCAGATCTCTTTTAATCAGCTCCTCTCCCTTTCAAATCACGTCCTGAAGATTTTTTTGGATCTACCTTTAGGGCCTCCTCCTTGCCCCTTCTGCTTTTTGCTGATTTCCTCCTTTTGTCCAGCCACCTTGCCTCTGCCTCTTGGCTGTGTTCTGCCCCTCTTTTCAGCAGATTTCTCCTTTAGATCACTGTCCCTTTCGACCCTAGATCTATTGGCCTCTTTTTAGTGTGTTTTGACTAGATTTTTTCCCTTTGTTAGACTAGTTTTGAGAGCCTCGCATTTTTGGGTTAGATCGATGCATTGATTAGATGTTAATTTTCTGTTATTTCAGCATTATATACTGTTCTCTGCAGCATTATTTTCAGTTACGCAGCACACTTTTTCTCTTTCTCTCAAAATGAAAAGGGTTTAAAAATTAAAATTAACACACGCCACACACTCACCCTAAGCGAAGAAGAGCCTGGTTTACACCGCTAGGAAAAGACTTTAAAATCAATTGACACTTCACCTATCTGCCCTTGTTTCGACATTGTAATCTCTTGGTTTTCACCTCCCTGCCTTTGTTGGTCATTCTTCTTCCCCTTGTGTTGTTTTTGTGTTGTCACCATTGCACCCCCAAGGCGCGCATCTCGGAGACTTCTTGGCCTTCACCCTCAGTTTCCGGTCGGTCGACCTACTCCCTCCCGTCGTCGTCGAGTTAGTCCACCTTCGAGTCCGCACTCTGACTCCTCTCCTGATTCATTGGGTTCTCCTCTTACTTCTGGTTCTCCCCCTGTCACCTTCACTATGTCTGGTCCAGGGCCTAATGCTAGCAGTAATCCTGGCCCTAATACCGGGACTACTACTAGTAGAACCACCACAGGAACTACCTTGGCCGCGCCCTTGCTCCCCTTCATGGCAGGCCTCAGCCTCCCCGATTTGGACCGGTTGATAAATGACCCTATACACCATGATGCTAGTTGGCCTGCTATGCCGACAAAGCTCCCTTCCGACATCCCAAAGTTTGAAGGCCTTGCTGGAGAAGATCCTTCAAATCATTTTCGATCTTTCCACATGTGGTGTTCATCTACCTCCATTACCGATGACTCTTTCCGTCTTCGGTTGTTCCAATGAACGCTTACAGGCGCGGCTTCTAAGTGGTATGTTGATCAGCCCACTTCCTCTCATACCACCTTTGCGACTCTTGCTCGAGCTTTTTTATCTTACTTCCAGCTTCCCCTTCGTTATGACACTGGTATCGAACTTTTGACTTCTTTCTGTCAATCATCTGCGACCCGCCTATCCGATCATGTCCAGGAATGGCGGAGAAGAAAGAGCCTATGTCAATCCCCTACCTTCGAAGACCGTGTCTACATGGACTGGTTCCTTAGATCTCTCTTGCCTCCTATTGGGAAAGATGTCGCATCGCATTTTCCCCAAACCGAAGAAGTCGCCCTCCAACTGGCATTAAAATATGACTTGATCTACGCTCAGACAGGTTATGTTTATACCGTTCTACCTGATCTCCCCAGACCCAGTCGTGTCAATACACCGGGGGCACCTCATGCCGCCGACAGTATCGTTGGAGCTCTCTCTCATCCATATTCCCAACCTTCCATGGGTTATGGTTTTCCTAGGGGAGGGGGCAGCACCTCCCACACTTGTTCCCCTCCCGGTAGCACGTATCCAGGATACAGCATGCCCCCTCTTTTGGCCCAACCTCCTGTTCACCATACTGTTACCCAACCCCCTTATTATTCGTATCCGCAGTTTGGTGCTCCAGCTCCTCTAGCATCAGCACCTCCGCCTCCCTTGCCCCCTCAAGTGCAGGTGGATGCACAGCAGGGATTTGTGGCTACCCAACCACCTGACGGACAGGTGGCCACTCAACCTTCCCCTTCTGGTTCCTCCCATTACCAAATCCTCATGATGAACTCTGATCCACCTCTAACAGTCGACCTTAACCTTCAAACTTGGTCTTGCCAATACCCCACGCCTTCCGCTCAATCTGCCCCCGAGTCCCCTTCTTCAGGTTCTACAGAGCCTCTTTCGACATCCAATGGTCCCTTACATATCCCTCAGCCCAAAGTTGAGGTTCATACCAATATTCCTAAGGGGCCATTACGCCGAAATGCTGCTTCTGGTCGAGCTACTCATTCGTATAGCATAGTAGATGATTTGGCGCAGTCTCCTGCTGCCATTTCCACATTGGAACTCCTCCAGTCGTGCCCTTCCCAAAAGAAGGCTCTGCTATCTGCCATGGGCGCTATAGATCCTGCTGATGACCAAATGATTTTTTTCGACGCCCATCAATCAGAACATCCTCCTCTTCCTGCTTCCGTCGCCTTCCAAATCCCAGTCAAAATCCAGAACGCTAACGTTTCCCGATGTATAATTGATGAGGGGGCATCCACCTGCGTGATGTCCGCTTCGGTTTGGAAGCAACTCGGATCTCCTGAGTTGGCCCCTTCCACGATCACCCTTCGAGCGTGGGATGGCCACGCCTCCCAGCCCATTGGCCTCTTCCGTAATTGTCCTATCACTCTTGCGGGCAAGACTGTTTGCGTTGATGTCAAAGTCATCGACGCCCCTCTAGATTACAACATTCTCTTGGGGTGGAGCTACACCTATGCTATGTCTGATGTCCCATCCGTGGTTTTCTGCAAGATTTCTTTCCCTCATAATGGAAAGATAGTCACCATTGACCAGTTGACATATCATGAGCCAAAATCTCATACCTCACCTGAGACGACCATCTCTTCTGTAGCCAACAAGCAAACCGTCGATTCCTTGACTAGTGTCTCTCCTGGCGTCTATAAAGACTCCTCTTTGCTTGGAACCTTCCCTGGTCTTCCTCCTCCTCCTATCTCTGACCCCAGCTCAAATGTTTGCATGATGCAATCGTCTCGGGCTTCTCTCAAGCAACCTGCTTCGGCTAGTCAACAACCACGCTCTCCGCAACCTGCTCCTAGCCCTTCACCTGCAGCTGGTAGTCATGAGCCTCTTTATCCTCCTAGCACGGTTCCTCCAAGCCTTAGCCATTTAGGAGCTGTCCCACCTGGCCATTACCCCTCTGGTTAGATACTGTTCCTAGCTCGCCCACCCGGAGTGTACACGGTACCGGTCATGGCCACCCTCTCTCTTCCTAACCTGACCCTTGAGATTCCCGTCTGGTACCATGATCCTCTAGCCGCAACCCTGCCTGGTCAACCCAAACCTTATATTGCTTTGACCCTGGTTCAACCGGTCCCCATGACTTCTCCCGCTGCAACAGTGCCTCAGTCACCTCAACAGGAACCACCTCCTGTTGCGACCGCTTCGGGTAAGAAGGGAAAATCTCGCAAGGGGGCATCAAAGGACAAGGCTGCCCCGACAAACCCTGCCCCTCCTCGGCCTCCAAAGCATACCATCCAGTGTGCTTTGTGTGATGTTGTCGGTTATGCCACCCATACCTATCCTGAATTGCTTCATCTCAAGCCCATGGTTAATGTCGCGTTCCCTGAGTCCACGGTCTCGGAAGCCTCTGTTCCTTCCGCGAATGTGGCCAATAACCCCAAGACTATTCACACCAACCACCCCTGTGCTATGTGTGATCTCCATGGCCATTACACCCACCTTTGTCCCCACCTCGAGGACTTTCGCACCTCTCTCGCCGCGGTCCGCCATTTCGAGGCCAAGCGCAATGAGTCCACCTCTCCCATATTTGCACATTTTTCTTTGGCAGAAATACCAGACATGACTGCTCCCATTGACATTCCCCCTCCTGATGTCGAGATGACGGAGCCTTCGTGCAACATGTTCTACCTATCATCATCCACGAGACCCTCGGGGAACATTCCCTCTTAATCCTCCCCTGTTGTTTCGCTTGACCCTTCTTCAGCGATCACCCTGGGCTCAACATCGGTAGATCCTTTATCTACTTACTCTTCTGTCACCTCTTGTGACGATGCGCATGTGAATCCCTATTCTCATGATGATGAGTCAGGTAGCTTCGCCGCGTCAGGTGGTCTTTCTTCCACCAGTCACCCCATCTTCTATCATGATGACGACATTATGGAAGGTATCACCTCCCCTGACTTTATCTATTCCCCCTTACATCGAACCCATGCGGTTGAACCACATACACCTTGTGGCCGTTACATTGATACCCAATGTTTGGGTAAGGGGGCACCCATATTTGAGAGACCAAGAGAAGCAATTCTCCCCAACTCTCCTAGTGTCTCTGGTTGTGTCAACTCTAGTACCATTATTCTTCCACATTTAGAAGAACCTCTAGAGTCCCACATCACTTCCGATCACTCTAGGGACAATACCCCTTATCATTCCCTCATCCTACATCAGCAACCCAATCTCTTAGACATTGTTGTTGACCAACCAATATCTTTTCTATGAGAGCATCAGTTCATTATCTCCAAATCCTCTCTTTGGGATAGTGACACCAGGTATGCCAACCTAGAAACTTAAAGTCCATTTGATTCCTATATGCAGTACCAAAAGAGATTGGTAATCCTCCATTCCCTTTCTCACACTGCATAACCATCACGAAAACAAATGACACACCATATCATAAATAAGTAGATTCCTTTTCAAATAATACATTTAAGGACTAAGACCATATGTTTGGGGGCACCTATGCCCCTCAACCATAACCCTCCTCAAAATCGAATTTCTTCACTTGCAACACTCATACTAGGGGCACCATTTGGCCTCCATACTTCTCCATGCTCGTGTTGATGTTCGTCGTGAGTTACCATCTTGTACTCATGTTTTCATGGTCCCCCATCAGACCTTTACTGTGTGGCAGCACCATCGAGTCGCCCTTGTTTAGAGCATCCAAGTTGAGTCATCGTCACATTCATGGAGTCTATCCTAAGTTCCTTTGTACCCCGCTATAGTCCTCCATCCTTCATTGCTTGGTCTCTCTCTTGTGTCGCACATTATGGCCCTCAGTCCCACTGTCCCCTATCCCTTAGGATACTGTGTCAGTCGCTGCCATGTCATTCATGTCCTTTATGCTCTAGCAAGGGAAGTCGTCCATTTGCTACTCAGTCCCCTCCATTCCATCATCATCATTGGTATTAGTCTGTCAGTCGCTCTACTATTTTATCTCGTGCCTTAGTTGAGGATCTCTCATTGCCTCACCTATGGTGGACCTCCTTCTGTCGACATCAACTCCTTCATTCTAGAAGACAGGTCTAGAGGGCAGTGTACCTTGGCTCCAGCTTCCACTCTTGTTCGGTGCCTCGGATCAGGCAAAGGGATCTCTCATTTCCCTTTGACTTGATTGTTTCTCCACTCCAACTCCTTTCAGCATGATCGATATCCGTATGCTTAATAGTCCAGTGATGCAGTAGCAGCTCTTGGTGATTCTCGGGTGTGTGTGAGATGTCTCAACCCTCATGAGGTGGTGGCCCTGCAGGTAGCCCCCCACATGCCCGGATGACCTCTTCATTGCAGCCTTCGATGCAGCTCCATATATTTGATGATGTCGATCGTAGCCACTTGCAGCGCCTCTTTGATTTGCATGTATCAGTCAGATTTTACGAGCCCTGCCCCATTTCCAGGGGGCATTTTGGTTGTATTTGTATCTCATGTACTCAGATATTATTGTATAGACCCTGGCTGTTATCCCAGGCACAACATGTATGTGGGATCCCTCATTGTATTTTTATCTGGCTCATGTTGATGCCAGGTTGTACTCTATGGTTCGGTCTCTTGTTTACTGGACCCACTATTCTTGTGTACTTTGTCTCGGCGGGCATAGGTATGCCTCCCCCACCGCCTCTAGCACAGGTACCCTCTCATAAAAAGAGACTTGTTGCACCTGTAAGTCCCATCTCCTCAGGGTCTAGTTCTTCAACACATTGGTCTACCTTACATTTCTCTCTCTGACTTCCCTTTTGATGTCTGGTGATTGAGTTCTTACAACGTACTTCGGTCATACGATTTGCTCCTAACACTCGCACGCTGGGGGGCAATCTGTTACACCATTTTTTGGTCATCTAACCTACTATCATTAGATGGACCTAAGTACACCATGTAAGACCAATTTTACCCTAAGTAAAATTGCCTTCACTATGTAAAATAACTTAATAAAACACATTTATTAGGTTGTTTATGGTCTAAAGAGGAAACCCCAAAAGGAAATATTAAACAAACCTATATTTGTTTGATTTTCCTGGTCATGTTTAACCCAAAACAAAGAAATTAATTAGATAAATATTTATTTATCTTATTATTTTCTAGGAATAATTATTTAAATCTTATTTAAATAATATTTCTTGTTAAATATGACTAAATCACCCATTAAATAATTAAATAAATCATTATTTATTTGATTATCTTTTAACCACCTCCTTAAAATGATAAATAAATCATTTATTTATTTATTATTCATAAATAAAACGATTTGACCCAAGTCAAATACTTTTTCCCTCAACGGAAATATAATAAAATATTCAATAAAAGGTGGATCTAGATTTGGTTAATGTTATTTTAATCATGCACCAAGATCTAGAATGACCCAATATTTTGTTATAAATAGGAGGGTTTTTCCTACCATTCTTCACCTTTTGTTGCTGTTATTAGATCACTCTGGATCTATACTCTTGAGTACGAATTTGAGCCATTATCATTGTCATATTTTCCATTATTTGTTGTGTGAGCTCCCTTTGAGTTCTATCTTTGTACGGGTTTTCTACACCAACGGGGGAGAGAGAAATGCTAGTGCGAGTGTTGAGGAATTCCAAGAACCCATCCCATTGAGGAGAATTGGAAACACCTTCTTCATTTTCCTCAGTGCCCTTAATACAAAAAAATTCTTTCAAAAATTGTTCTTGTCTTGTCTATTGGATATATGGATCAAAACCTTCTTTTTTCTTGCTTAATGTCTTTCTATGCATAGATGCGAGTTTTTTGCGGCTCTTGTCTTGATCAACCCAACGCGGATACGAAGATATTGGCGGCTATTATTTGAGGTTAGGGCTATTAGTTATGCGTAGCTAAAGTGGTCTTTTTTCGTACACTTCGACAGAAGATTCATACTAACACCCACAAACACACACGCTTTGTCACTCCATATCTATCAATATATCTGTCCCTCCCTCCCTGTCTCCATCTCTCTCTTATTCATTCTCACCCTCCATATATATCTATATCTTCGTCCTTCTCTCTATATCACCCCAAAAACTATTAGGTCCCTATATTACTAGTATAGTCCCTTATTTTTGTTAGTGTAACCCCCTTATTGTTATTATTGTACCCTTGTAACCCCCATTTTATTATTATTGTGCCCTTAAATTATTAATGTTAGGTCGGCTAGGATTACATTGTGGCCCACTAGGATTATATTGTGGCCCCATGGACTCCTATATATAGAAGGAGGTTTTGTTCATTTGTATCATCCAAGATTTTTTCATTTATGTAATGTATTGGAGGTTTCCCCCTCGAAGTGGCTTATTTCTAAGGCGTTGATATCTCTTTTCTTATTTTTGGAAGTGGTTACACAACATTTGGTATCGAGCTTTGGATTCTAGGGTTTCGCTACTCCAAACAGGTCATCGTGGAATTTTTGCTATAGCACAACATACGAAGTTTGAGCTGAAATGTTTAGGGGTGCGAAACTAAATCTTTGAAAAGGAGAAGATTGTCTAAAAATTTTAGAGCTTGGTTAGCAATGTTTTCGGAGATATGATGCGTGGAAGTTGGAGTCTTTTTCGGAGCTCCTAAACAGGTCATCGTGGAATTTGTGCTATAACGTTTTTTCTACGAAGGTTCAGAATCTAAAATTAGTATGATACGAAGCTGAAATACTGAGGAAAGTCGTCAAAAAATTTCAGATCTTTGTTCGCAATATTTTTGGAGATATGATCTGTGGAAGATAGTGCGTTTTCAGGCTCCTGAATTTCATCTCAAAAAGGTGATCGTGGGAAAAGTTCAATAACTCTCTCTCTGGGCATCGGATTGGAGTACCGTAAAAATTGGTTGCAAGTACACAGACTATAGTTTCTTGGCTATCAATTTCATAGACAAAGGAAAAAACAGTGACACTTAGAAAGTCGTAAAAGTTCGCTCTCTTTGAACCAGTCCATAATTAGGTCATTGTGGGAGATTGGACACAACTTTGGCTTGGAGAATCCAAATCGGGTCGAACTGTGGCATTCAAAAAGAGAATTCGGAGGGCTACTTCGGTGCTAAATTTCAGATATAGAAGATGTTTACTTGTGCGGAGATAATACAATTTCAATATCGAGGCTCCTCAAAAGCAAGTAAAAGGTGTGTATTTTTTTTCCGGAATTGCATAAGTCTTGTTTGAAGGGCTCAGAGTTGAATTGATTGCAAGGGCATATTGTAGAATAGATATCAGTATTGGATTATAAATTGGCCCCAAAAAATAATTCAACACACATTAAGCCTTTGGAAAGCTCTACTATGACTCATGAAGACGAAGAATTGCAACATGATCTATCAAAATTACAAAGGCAGAATCCAACAAATTTCACTCTGCATAAAAAGCAACAAAAAATGAAATGGAAGTTTTGAAGAAAGGCATGGAAGCTAATATGGATGGCATGGAGGCTGGCATGGAATGTAATATGGATGACATGGAAGCTAAGATCGATGAGAAAATGGAAAACATGAAGAATTTTCTAAAGCGAGACATGGAAGGTTTGACAATTGATACGAAAAGGTTTCTAATGGTGAAAAAGATAGTAGAAGAACCTCATGATGAGAACAAAATTAATGTTAATTGTGACTTCATAAACTCTAATGTTGGCGGGAAGAACCACCATATTCCCTAAGATGGATATGAGGAAGTTTGATGGAAAGGATCCTATAACATGGATACTACGGATGGAGCAATATTTTGATCTCCATAACGTGCAAAACACCACAAAGGTATGCATTGCAACTTTACATTTAGAACAAAATACATTTGTATGGGTATCGATGGCTTTTTCTCAAGTAAAAAAATTGTCACTTGGTCAATTTTTACGGAGAAGTAGCATTATGAGGATACAAGAAAACACCTTCTTTAGCCAATTGATAAATCTAAAACAAAAGGGTTTAATTAGGCGACACATTGAGGACTTCCAAAAAATTGAATATAAGAATGGCGATATTCCGGAGGAACACGGGATTGATCTCTTCATAGGCACTCTAAAGGATAACATCCAACATGAAGTTCGTGTTTTGGAACTTTGATTCATTAGAGAAGGCATTCGGGTTGGCAAGAAAAGTTGAATGTAAAATTATGTAAGCGACAAGGAAGCCTACCACTCAATTCTATAAAGAAGGAAGTGTTGCTACGCCTAGATTTCCACAACCTACAAGGTTGACACCACAACAATTGGAAGAAAAAAGAGCAAAAGGGATTTGCTACGAGTTGTGATAGAAAATACACTAAAGGTCATAAGTGTCTTTAGAAAAGAAATTATTTTACATAGATTGTGAAGAAGAAGAAAGAAAAATGAAAAAGAAGAGGATATACCGGGAACCGGCCCTAGAAGAGGAAGAAATGAATCCGACCATATCATGTAATGCTGTAAGCGGGAATTACCACTCCTCAGAGCTCTCGAGATAGCGAGGACGGATCAAGAAGAAAAAGGTAATAGTGTTGATTGATTCGGGTAGCACCCATAATTTTATTCATTGTAAGGTAGCAATTAAATTTCTATACCAGCACGAGAATGTCAAGTGATGGTTGCAAATGGAGGAACTATAAATTGCTTTCACGGAAAATGCCATAATATCAAGTAACCATGGGGGAATATGTATTGACTAGTCCAATGCTTTTCATTCCTATCGGAGGAGTCTTTGATGTTGTACTAGGAGTACAATGGTTACAATCTTTGGGGACGGTAGCTTTTAATTTTCAGAACTTTTCTTGAAATTTCTTTCGAGAAGGAAAAGGAAGTCGAATTACGTGGTATTGAAGGGAAGCCGGGGAAGGATAATAAGCTCTAATGTCTTGACAAAGCTTCTAAGAAAAGAACAACGAGGCGTAATTGCACAATTATGCTCACTATAAGTTCCAACATCAAAATCATCTGGCTTCAGGTAGATCTCCAACAAGTCATGGACAATCATTCCAAGGTGTTTGAAACTCCGAAGGACTCCCACTATATTGATCATGATCATGATATTCATTTGATTCGAAGTGTTTCCTCCAAACATCGGAGGGCCTTATAGGTATCCTTACTTCCAAAAGAGAAAAATTGAACGTATGATTGCGAAATGTTAGAGGCGGGTATAATTCAACCTAGTCAAAGTTCTTTCTGCGCTCTGTGGTATTCGTGGTACAAGAAGGATGGATCATGGCAAATGTGTCAGGATTATAGGGAGCTCAATAAGCTCACCATTAAAGACAAATTTCCCATTCCTGTGATTGATGAATTATTGGATGAATTACATGGAGCAATTTATTTTACCAAGTTGGATCTTCGTTGAGGATATCATCAAATTAGAATGAAGGCGAAGATATTCCAAAAATAGCATTTCGAACTCATGAGGGTCATTATGAATTTTTGGTCATGCCTTTAGCCTTACCAATGCACCTTTTACATTTCAAGGGTTGATGAATTCCATTTCAAAACCTTCCTTAGAAAATTTGTGCTAGTATTTTTTGATGATATACTAATCTACGGCGAGGTCTTGGAAAGATCATGTTGAACATGTTGACGGGGTGCTCAAACTATTTTCGGGAGAAACAATTATATGCAAAAAAATCCAAATGTTTTCTTTGGAGTACAAGAGGTGGAATATACGGGTCATATTGTATCTCACAAGGGTGTTAAAGTAGACCCTAACAAAATTAAAGCCATTAAGGAATGGAAAGTCCCCACAACCATAAAGCAATTGCGAGGATTTCTCGGGTTAATAGGGTATTATCGCAAGTTTGTTAAGAATTATGGGAGAATAGCAGCACCTCTAACAACATTATTAAAGAGAAAGATGCATTTTCATGGACTCACGAAGCAACTAAGGCCTTTGAACGGCTTAAAGAGGCAATGTGCCTAGCACCGGTCTTAGCTACGCCGAGACTTCACAAAAACCTTTATTGTGGAATGTGATGCCTCGGGAAATGGAATTGGTGCGGTTTTAATGTAGGAAGGAGAAGACCCATTTCTTTTGAAAATTGTCCAATAAAAGGAAAATGTTCTGAGAAACCTATTTATGAGAAATAAATGTTAGCAATACGCATGCACTAAAGAAATGGCGAACTTACCTAATGGGAAGACAATTCAAGGTAAAAAGGCGATCATGATAGTCTTAAACACTTTTTGGAACAAAGACTATCGTCGAGAAGAGTAACAAAAATGGGTCACAAAGATGTTGGGTTATGACTTTGAAATAATCTACAAAAAGGAAAGCTTAATGTGGTTGCAAATGCACTCTCGAAAGAATGAAGAGGTGGAAGCATTGCTTTGCCATTTCTATTATCCAACCTGATTGGATAACCGAAGCAAGGGATGAATGGAAGAAGGACAAATATGTATGGACACTCATTCAAAAGTTGCAGCAAGATCCTAGTATCGATACATTTAGTTGGAAAAAATGATTCCTTATGGTACAAAGATCGCTTATATCTTTGTAAGAATTCCCCTACTAAAACAAAATATTCTTCTAGGAGTAGCACACTTCTCCTTTAGGAGGACACTCGGGATTTTTAAAAAACTTACCACGGGGTGAAAGAAGAATTTTTTGGGATGGCCTTAAATGCGATATTCAAAAGTTTGTGGCGGAATGTTTGGTTTTCCAACGAGAATAAAGTGGAAACAATTAAGACCGAGGACTTCTACAACCTTTATCCATTCCAAGTCAACGTTGGGAGGAGATTTCAATGGATTTTATCACATGTTTACCTAAGTCGAAGGAGAAGAGTGTCATCATGGTGGTAGTTGATAGACTTACCAAGTATGCACACTTTTGTGCATTATCTCATCCATTTAAAGCAAGTACGAGTTGCTACTACATTTATGGACGAATTCAAAAGCTACATGGAAGCCCAAGGGTTATTGTGAGCAACAAAGATCCCATTTCTTGGAAATTTTTGGACGGAGTTATTTTTTCTTGTTCAGATTTTCAATTAGCTCATAGCTCATCTTATCATCCTCAATGCGATGGTCAAACTGAGATAGTAAATAAATGTTTGGAAGGATATCTTCGTTGTTTTGTATCGATAAACAAACACAATGGGTCAAGTGGTTACCTCTTCTTTGAATGGTGGTATAACACTTCCTTCCATACGTAGCAAAAATGACCCCATTTATGGCACTTTATGGATATCATCCACCATCCATCACATCATCTTTAAGGGAAAATTCGAAGGTTCAAGCAATGGAAGATCACATCGAGCATCAAAAAGAATTTCTCAACTCTTAAAGGATAACCTGAATTTGGCACAAAATCGAATGAAACAACGAAGCGAGATCAACATCGCGGTGAGAGAAGTTTTGATGTAGGAGATTTGGTATTTTTTACGGCTACAACCATACAAAAAAATGTCCCTCGAAGCAAGCAAAAGAAGGATAATAAATTATCGCCAAAGTACTATGGTCCTTACAAGGTGTTGCAAAATATTGGTACTATGGCATACAAATTGGAGCTTCACCTTGCTTCTTCGCGAGTACATCCAATTTTCCATGTTTCATGCTTAAAGAAGGTTATCGGTGAAAATCTTCGATTCAAACAATATTACCGAACTTGATGAGGAAGGAAAAAATCATATTGGAACTGAAGCGGTCACGAAACAAGAACTCGACGACTACGGAATCGATCGGTTGGTTATCTCATGTTAGTGGAAGAACACCTTTGAAGATTCTACATGGGAGGATGATAATTTTATACAAAACGCGAGCTACTCAAGTGTTGAGCACAACACTTTTTTGAAGGAGAGGAGCATGTTAGGTCCTATATTACTATTATAGTCCCTTATTGTTGTTAGTGTAACCCCCTTATTGTTATTATTGTACCCTTCTTAACCCCCATTTTTATTATTATTGTGCCCTTAAATTATTAATGTTAGGTCGGCTAGGATCATTGTGGCCCACTAGGATTATATTGTGGCCCCATGGACTCCTATATATAGAAGGAGGTTTTTTCATTTGTATCATCCAAGATTTGTTCATTTATGTAATGTATTGGAGGTTTCCCCCTCGAAGTGGCTTATTTCTAAGGCGTTGATATCTCTTTTCTTCTATTTTTGGAGCTGGTTACACAACATTCTTCTATTTCTTCAATGCATCTAGTGCAAGAAATATTCTTCCCTCTCCCCCCCTGCATCTACAGCTATATCTCCATCCATTTCTCCTTCTTTGTCTCTTTATCTCACCCCCACAAACACACACACTTTGTCACTCCATATCTATCAATCTATCTGTCCCTCCCTCCCTGTCTCCATCTCTCTCTTATTCATTCTCACCCTCCATATATATCTATATCTTCGTCCTTCTCTCTATATCACCCCAAAAACATACACTCTCTTTCTCAATCTATTTATCCTCCCTCCTCCTCTCTCTCTCTCTCTCTCTCTCTCTCTCTCTCTCTTCCCCCTTCTCTCCCTCTCTACTTAATTTTATCTATCTTCCTTCATGTTTTTCTATCTCCTCTCTATCCATCTTCCGTATCACTCCCCCTCTCTCTCTCTCCACCTTTCTCTCTCTATGTATTTCTTCTTACCTCCCTCTCTTCATCTCCATATCTCTTTCCCTACCTCTCTCTACTCTCTCATAATCTCTCTCTTCCTTTATCTCCCTCTCCTCTCTCTCTCTCTCTCTCTCTCCTCTTGCCCCTTCTCTCCATATATACCTCTTTGTCTCTTTATCTCACCCCCTAAACATACACACTTTCTCTCCACCTCTTCGTTGTCACTCCGTATCTCTATCCACTTATCACTATCTGTCTTTCTTCCTTCCCTCCCTCTCTCCCCCTCCAACTCCATCTCTCTACCCCTCCCTCTCTCCTCCTCTCTCTCATCCTTCCTCTATCTCTCTTTCTCTCTATCTCCCTCTCTCTCTATCTCTCATACAATCCTCTCTCTTCTCCCATCACTCTCTTCCTCTCTCTCAAGTCCTCTCCCCTTGTCCTTCCTCTCTCTCCTTTCTCTCCTACCTCCCTTTATCTCTCCCCTCTCTCTCTCTCTCCTCCAATCCTTTCTCTCCCCCCATCACTCTATCTCTCTCAAAATATGTTACTATTTCCATCCATTTCTCCTTCTCTCTCCTTCTCTCCCCCTTTTCTCCTTATATGTCTCTTTATCTCACCCCCTAAACATACTCCATATCTCCCTTGTCACTCCCTCTCTCTCCACTTCTCCTCTCCTATGTATTTCTTCTACTCTCCTCTCCAAAACCATCTCTTTGTCCCTCCCTCTCTCCTCCTATTTCGAAGTCACTCTCTCTTGTCCTTTCTCTCTCTCCCTTTCTCTCCTACCTCCCTCTCCATCCCCCCATCTCTCTCTCTCTCTCTCTCTTCCCTCCAATCCTCTCTCCTTCTCCCTTCCTCTCTCCACCCTCCATATTTATGTCTCCCTCTCCCTCTCTTACCCTTCTCTACCTCTCTCACTCACCTCCCTCTCTCTCTCTCTTCATTCCTCCTCTCTCATCTCCTTCACTTTATCTCCATCTCTTCCCTTTTCCCTCCTCCTATTTCCCAACCTCTATCACTCTATGTCTTGTTCTTCACCCCATATATATCTAGATTTAATATATATATATCATGATATATTAATATATATTATAATATAAGAAAATTGATATTGTATTAATCGAGAGTTATTAAATTTAATAATATTTTAATATTAATATTAGGGTTAATAATGTTTTTTTTGAATGGTATTAATAATAATTTGGTCCATGGTATTTGGTGCATAGGCTTGATATATAATTAGATGTTGATTTCTAATCATATTTGATGTATTTTTATTTATTTACCTTGCTTCTTTATACCTTTTTTATATTTATTTACCATACTTATTTTATAAATATAATAATTTTCCCATGGTATTTCGCCCATGGTATTAATAATAATTTGTCCCATGGTATTTTTCTCATAGGCTTCACCTAAACAAAACCCTTTTTCGATTTTTTAAATATAAAGGAGTTTATGGTGTAAATATAAAAAGAGGTTTTATGTATTTACCATACCTACAGCTTATTTATTTTTATTTATTCATCATACCCTTGGATACGTTTGGAGGAAGTGTAAAAAAAGTTTTATTTATTTACCATAGTTACGGTCTGTTATCTTTTTTATTTATTTACCATATCTCTTTTTTTAGTATTCGTAAACCTCTTCATATTTTAAATGTATATTGTTTGCCTTATGCAAATAGGAATTTACTAATTCCATGAATATAGAAATAATTTTGTTTTAAAAATATACTTTAAGTGAAATTCATCTTTACTTGCATTTAAAGTTGGCAACTCTTCATGCTTTTGAACCAACTCCACTTACGACTAATCAAATACATGCCTAGAACTGAAATAATGGGGCGTATATAGATTAATTTGTCTGACAACGAGTGTGCCGCTGCTAGGAAAAAGTGTCATATAAGTAATTTGTGTTTTTTTGAGAATGTGATATTGATGAGTCATGGTATTGTAACAAAGTCTATTTAAAAAGTAAGAATCTATATAGTAAATTAAGAGTAAATCTCCATAATTAAGAATTTCATGTTCTTTTAAATATATGTTTTGATGAGTATTATGGATTGATGACCGTCAACATTACCAAACATTTAATTTATATGGCTGCACTAGAATAGACATATTGAATAAGAGATAAAAAATTTGGATACCATTCAAAATGACTTTAGAAACGACGGTGCTTCCTTCTACGAATTACATCTAGAATGATGAAATCCATATCACTATTAAAGTCCATTTAGATTCAATATATGGATCTTTCTTACCATTCCCCAAGGTGATGGGTGGCCATGTTATCGATAGATGGGAAGATTTAGATAAACGGTATTGTAGTCTCACTATGTTGTGGGAAGTTAATTTGGGTGAGTTCTCCATTCTCCGATACAAGTTTATGGGTTCCATAATAGGGAAGCCTTGCAATTATTGCAAGATAAATATGTGGGCGCTGCATCTGGGTATTCTCCATCGGTACAAACGTATGTTTAAACAATTTGCTCATCATTGTAGAGGTGGTAGTGATGCGAGAGACTATTTAGTGGTTTTTTCTAAACTTTGATGTTAAAATTCACGTCGATGGTAGTAAGAGGAATGTATTAATGTGGAAGAGGTTAGACAGTACGAATCGGGAGATATGTTAGTGTCCAAACATGGACAACAAAATTCACTATAAAAATAATTAACATACATATGTAAGTTCGAACAATATTAAAAAAATCTATTGAGGATAGGTTAAATAAGTAGGGATCGAGTTGGAAGTCATTTTTTACCCAATTAAGCTATCTAGTAAATTTCCAAACTTATGATAATAACATCCATTGCGGATGGATCGTTCTTCCCTCCATTCGACTTGAACTCAACTTTAATTAAACACTCCACTCCTAATTAGTTTTCGAAAGGAACATTTACCCGAGAAAGGGGCTTTTCACGCACGATCGACAACCTTTGGTAGGCAAGATTCATCGGCGAAGTCCGTATTCGCCTTGTCTTTCACCGGAGACGTTGCGACTATTTAGGAAGTGTAAATTACAAGCCCAATGGATTTTTCCTTTGTGCGAGCCCTCAAAATATCAAAAGTCCCATTCCGCAACGGCTTGAATAACACCGGTCCCCGAAATAGAAAAAGGAAAAAAAGGATAAAACCGCATAATAAGAAAGTTGAATGGGAACCCTAAATAATTCTTGGATCTTTGGTGTAATCCATGGGAGTGGCCATGTGAACCACGAAGTCACAACCATGAATGGCGGAATGAAAGCTTACTTTTTCATTAATGTCGGCATTAAAGAGTGTAAGCCTCTCTACCGCTCCACGGGAACCACGGAATGTGGAGATTATTTTTCTCGTTTGTTTTAGTTGAAGTGAGGTTTGTTGTGAAGCCATGGATGTTGGTACTAGTGCGGAAATGTTAATGGTAAGGTGTTGGGTGTTAATGTCAATGTGTTCGGTGATAAAATATGCTCTTTCGGTTTACTTTTTAGTAGTCCTAGGTGTTACACAACATTTTGTCATCATCCCTGCATTCCCTATTCCAAATGCGGAGGCACTACCATCATAGTGACCCCTGTGTACTCTCACACATCATAATGAATGTCATTTCATTCCTTAACATGCTAGGAACAAAATCTTTGTGGACCATTCTGAAATGAACCCTTAAAAACGAGTACTTTTGGGTCGGCAATGTTGTGTAGCTATGTCCTAGTGTAGATGATCGAATTCGTACTAGGCCTCACACCATGGTCGCTCTATCTGCGAAAGAGCCCCTGTGTTGAGCTACTTTTGGAAGAATTTTTAATATGGAAATGGAGCTTCTAGATCTAACAACTTCGTGAGCGAGAGACATGGATGTTTGTTCAAGCGGATGTGGTCGAGTTTCTCCTTTGGCCAGCTAGTTCCTACAAAGATGAAAATTCCCAAAGGGATAGACCTTTCCTCCACCATAAGTGGATCCAAAATCTCTTCCTCCACTCCTATAAATTCCTCTTCATCCCATTTATTTTGCTAGCTAGAATAGATGGAGAGCTAATAGAGAGAATAGTCCATAGTTGTGAGAGAGGATTTGAGCCTTTTGCCTCTTTGAGTCAATCGAAGAACGAATGCTTTTGAGACGTGCTGTTGAATTGATTAAAGAAGGAGGTATACAACGTCAAGGCGTGGGTTGTAAACTCCTTTTATACATTAATATGACATGGCTGATTTCTAGTTCCATCTTTATGCATGTTAATATTCGAATTTTCTTACTCTCCTTGACTAGTTAGATAGTTGTAAATGAAAATGTATGCTTGTATTATTTTAGTGTTTTCTTGATCTTTGTGCATGTGTGTGATATTTGAGGACACAGAAAGAACCTAAATTTCCATGGGACGCCATGCACGCTCATTCATTTACTACACCAGAAAAATAATTCGTGTGTAGTAACACACCAACCCATAATATCTATGCCATTTAAACCAAATATTTCCTACCATAAGAAAAAAGTAGATTGTTTCAAAAATCCCATACCCACACACGATGCATTTGAGGAAAAGTAAAATGGCAGGAATATTTCACCTACCATTAAGGTGAATATTGTGAAAAAACCTTGTAAGGTTGAAGAAATCTCCTTGGGGGCATAATTCTCTCCGGAAAAGTAGCCTCGTACACCTCCCTATTACAAGAATACGGGGATATATTTTTGTGGGATTACTCGGAGATTCGAGGCATATGTCCTACCATCATGGTACATCATATTGACACATGGCACGACGCCCTCCCATCCAGAAAAAATAACGTCAATTACACCCATCTAAGGCCGAAGAAATCAAGTAGGAGATAGATAAACTCCACAAAGTTGGGTTTTATCTGCAGATACGCTTATACCTCCTTTATTTCTAACCATGTACCCATCATGAAAAAATAGGGCACTATCCACATTTGTACCGACACGGGATCTGAATAAATCTTGTCTAAAGGACAATTACCCCACACCATTCATCGACCAAGCCATATATGGTTGCATAGGTCACAAGGCCTTATATTTTATGGATGGGTTTTCGGGTATAATCATATCCAAATTCAACATACGGATCGATAAAAAACCACATTCACCACATATTGGGGTACCTTTTCATACCAATTTATGTCATTCGGTCTTGGTGCCACCTTTCGGTGGGCCATGAACTACATCTTTCATGACTTGACTCTTCTCATCCTACTTTATTTGGACAACCTCATTATATGTTCAAGATGCACGTTGACCATTTGGAAGATTTGCGCTTCGTTTTTTAGAGATGTTGAAAATATAACCTACGGTTGAACCCTCTCAAGTGTGCCTTATGTGTTAATGATGGAAGATTGCTAGGATTCATTGTTTCCCCATGAGAATTAGAGTTGACCCTCTCAAATTCCGGGCGATCGAAGAAGTACCACCTCCCAAAACATTGAAGTAGTTATAAAGCTTGCGGGGTAAGGCCAACTACTTACGACGTTTTGTCCTTGACTATGCCACTTGTGCGCGGGGCTTCACCGCATTTCCTTCGTCAAAACATTCCCTTCCAATGGGATGACAAGGCCAATCATTTGAAGCATTAAAAGACACCTTATCTTCGGCTCCTTTGATCAACCCACCGAACCTGATAAATATTACACCCTATATCTATTTGCGTCAAACGTAGCCATTGCGGGGGTGTTTGTCCCGGACGACGGACAATAAGGAACATGTAATTTATTACGTAATAAAAAAAATTAGTCAAGCCTACAATGAACTTAGCCCTAGTACATACGGTACAAAAGCTTCGACACTATATCATCCTTTGAACCACCATTTTTCGTAGCGGCTATCAACCCCATGTGATAGTTTCTCACGCGCTTGCATCGGGGATTTTGCGCAAGGTCAGCACGTAAAGCTCGAGGCTCCGCGCATCGTATGCGATCTCTTTGAGTTGCACGCGATCCCTAGATTTAACCTAAAAGGTCATACGGGGGACCCTTGTATGGCCTAGCTACCTTACAAAATGAAAAAATGAAAAAGTATAAGTTTTTATCTCTACGGAACTCTGCGCGTATCCTGGGTGCTGCGGCTAACGCGGTAACGAAACACTCGATAACAAACTGCGACCTCTCGAAGCTCACTAGTGCGAATGAATTGAAATCGAGCCCTTTTTGGCCTATATCGCCCTTTTTTTCCAACTTTATCGAGCCCATAACTAGACCTCGAGCAGCCCATTCTCAAAGCTGCAAGAGACACAAGGATTAGTACTTCATCATCTTCAACATGGAACTCTCTATTCAGTTTCCATGAGAAGCCCATTTTTGGGCCCATCGCACATCCCAAAATTTATCTCAAGTACGCGCTCTCTTGTTTGTTAATTCATGTGATGATAGATTATTCATATGTTTGTACAAGATTCTTTCACTCGGGGTATTGGCCACAAATGTTGCGGGTACATAAAAAACATCATGCTTCAATCAACACCTCAACGAAAAGAGAAGTACAAAGGCAATTATTATTCTACACACTCAACATGATAGGCTTCCTTTTAAGAATTACATATCACGACATCATTTTCTCCAAAGTGCACCATAGGGTCTAGTGAGCCTCGGAATTACATTTGCCAAAACATGGGGGAAAACCACCCGGTACGAGGACCTTAAAGCAACTCCTTTTCCATTTGGTATAGTGGCTACGGCAGGGATAATGGGACCGGTTCCCAATAAGGATGATTTTGAGGGTGTTTTTGGATATAGCATGCAAATGGATAATAATTTTTAATCTATATGCATCTATCTAAATTGATAATCTAATATATGAGGTGTTTTCCTTTATGCGATCCAAAATGATATCTTTCAATATCGGTAATATAGATCATTTAACGAGTTGAAAGAGATGAAAATTATGTAAAATGATTCTTAAACGAAGTAGTTTGCATAGAATAATTGTGAAGAAAATATCACATTTATCGGTGTGATTACATATTCAATAAGAAACCATAGCTAAATATTCGAACATAAATGCATGTAATATTTATATATGATGACATTTCAAATATGTAATGCAATAAAAAGATAGCTACATCAAATTTATGAAATAACACTTAATACAAGTGAATAGAAAGTACCATATGTACGAATTTCTACTCATGTAAGCTTGTGAAATGAATCTATTCCTTCTCACTTTCGAGCAATTTAAAGTACGGTAGTGCAACATCAGATAAACGGCTTTAGTTGTTAAAAGATAACAAAATGTGTTCCATTAATTCATGAAAGCACTCACAAACTTACAATATTGCATTCTTTGCAAATGTTTTTGATAAGTTACGGACCCTTCTCTAAATGCATGAGAAGTGTTTAAATAATAAACTAACTATAAACTAAAATAAACTATTACAAAAACATAGAGGAGGTTTCAAATGACCTTCCTCAAAAAAAGCTAACTTAAACAACAATCTGGAAATTAAACAAACAATCTCGATTTTGCGAATCCACACCCTTCTTTACGAGATGTGGTCACGAATTTGGAAAATATCTAACATTGCTTTGAGATGAGATGGTGTGATATCCTTGATCGGATATGTCCCTTGAAAATAGCATTTGATATTCTTATTTGGGATCTTTTCGCCGAATCTGTAAGAAGTTTGCCGAGTTTGATCTTGATGGTAAGGTTTGATCGGAAAATTCCACTAATTTTCCTAATCAAACTTATTTACCTTTTTTAATCATTTCTTCCTATGTATCTTCTCTCTATCTCCACTTTGTTTCTACTGTCTTGTATCTGAAAACACATCGGATGTGTTTTCCTTAAGAATTTCTATTTTAGGCAGTTGCTCACACATAGATTCAATAATCTCACTTGATATCTTGGATGCCTTGGCCGCTTCTTTCTCTGCCTTTAATTGATTTTACTTTGCTTCCATTTGGTTAATAGAATTTCTTTGTGGAGCTTATCTCTTGAGTAGATTAGCTTGCTTTCTTTGAATGCGAAACTTGCTATTGAATGTGCTCTTCGATTTTCTTCTCAAGTCTTTCACATTCCATTTTCTGAATTGCTATCTATTGGATCATTATTTTAATTGAATCACAATAAGAATCAATCATGGAGGCTTGATGACAAAACACTTATTGTTCTTTCTTTATCTTGGTGTTTAAATCAAGTGCTTCTTTGATAAATTTTTCTAATTTTGGTTGGCTCTACGTAACTTAGTCATTTCTATTTCTAGTTGTGCTTGTTTTTCATTAATCTCTGTCGATCTTTGCGATTTGAGACTTTCAATATCTTTATGAAATTGGGCTATTTTTACTTTGACTTGCTCGGTTGGAATTGGATTTCTCTTCATTCAACAACTTTTTCTATTTCTTGTACTACGGCTTCCTTTTGTTTTAACAATACTCTAACCTCAATAGCTTTATCGACGATTAGCGGTAGCATATTCTCACATATCTTGTGATAATTTGATTTCTCTTATATCTTAATAAATGAATCCATATAAATTTTGAAAATATAAAGGTGTCCCCATCTCTAAAGAAGGCATACATTCGCGAGGATTTCAAATTGTGTTGGAAAATTTAAGAAACGGGGAAATGCTTTTTCCTCAATACATAGTTTACGAGAGAGATATGTGGAAAATTTCTTTAAACAATGACAACACGGTTATATAAAAAATGCACAGAGCCACACACACCCAAAGATATAAAATGAGAGAAATTTTTTTCATTCCTGCAGCTTCTTCTATATCTACAAAATCATATAAAAAACATAATTTTAAATATAGAGTAGCGGAGTTTGAAAAATTCAATATACTTATTCAAAATTTGGACCGGACGGAGGTAATCGCACGAACCGTCCTTCTGCCGTGTTAAATTTTTCTTCATAAAATAACGCACGAGACCTTGTACACTACGAGTTGAAACCCTTTAGGTTTTGACGTTAGCTCATATCTCATATACGACGATACGCAAATCATATCTCGGTGGTGACAAGTTTTACCTGGGTGCTATCCCTCTTGAGCTTGCGATTGTGATATGCGATGGCGATATCGCATCACAACTCAACATAACAGCGACAACTTTATGAAAAACATATAAACTGGCGATTGTGATATGCGATGGCGATGTCACATTGCAACTTACAACAAACAACTGCGATGTGTTAACACTTAAACAAAACGATCACCGATTGTGATGTGTGATGACGATATCACATTGCACCATCGCAAGGTTTGGGACGAAGCAAAAAAGGTAAGAACTAAAGTTTGCGAAGCACAATGTGCGACGTGTTAAAGGGTGGGCAATGCAAAAAAGCACGGGTTAGGAAGAACAGGAAAGACAAAGGTTTGTTGCGGAAATGGTAATGTGTATAGGTTAGAGGGGTCCCACCGATATCGCATCGACGAAGTTTGTAGGATTCAGCAATTGCGTTGTGTGGAAAAACTTAAACCTTGCAAGGTAAGCGATGCGGTCGAGAGGTAGGTGACGTGGCAAGAAAGGTTTAATACATAGTGGTGGCCGGACACTGCATTCTTGAATATTACGAAATTCGTGAAGTATATAAGCTTGCGAATTTAAATGTTTTTCCATACGAGATTTTCTATGCATGGAGCTTGCCCTTCCATGCAAAAAACATGTAAGTTGTAAGATTCAAAACAATAAAAATTTGGATAGATCTAAAACATATTAGTGTTCTCATTTAATACGGTGTTTCATTAAGAACGAACACAAGAAATGCGACGATTTATTTATATTATTATTCACTAAAAATAAAATACATGCCCATACCATAAAATCACGCAAATGGCATGCACGAGGTTGCTTGACAATAAAAAATATAAGAAGCGAAGCCCACTTGTGAATCCTAGATGGTTCCACCACATAAAAATCACCGCGAGGGTTTTCATCCAGAGATCAATGATAGAACTTGCCATGCGGGTTCTCAACCCAAACATAATAAGATAGATAATCCCGAATGCTCTAAATTCCTAAGCTTCTCTCCCTTTTTATAGGCTTGATGGGTCAATATGAAATACCATGGGTCAATACCATGGGAAAATACCACGGTAAGTGTCATGGATTGATTCTATCCACTTTTATTTGGATCAAGAAAGGGAATATGCCAAATCCTCCCGCCCAAAGATTGCTTGTCCTCAAGCGATCACTTCTATCCACAAAGTATTTGTACATTGATACCAGGATCCCATACAATCCGATGTCCCTCCATGTTAAATAATCACGAATGGATCCTTCGATACCTAGATCCCAAATAATCCTTTGACCAGTCAACTTTCTTCGTGGATTTTCTGGATCCCAAACAATCCTTTCCCCAATGGATCTCTCGAGATCCCAATGCCACCTAAATCCTAAGACACATGGGTTATGGTACCATTTCGGCCTTCCATCACGCCCGCACCAAAGGGCTCAAGAATTTATATGTATGCCCTCGGTACAACGTGAGTATCCTCCAAAGAATCGACCTATCGATAGAATACCAACTCATAATCTCTCACCAATCCATACTTGGGGAGGGATGAATATGCAAATCTACTATGTTGATGTTGTTTGTCTCAATTCATGCTTCTCTACTTGGTTACCCAACATGATGCAGTTGGAGAACTCTTCCCTTCTCTTCCCAATGTATAAAGGTGGGTTGTTGGTAGTGTTCTTGAACTTATCTATGTACTCCTATAGAGGGCTGCTCTTGGAACTCCCAATCGTACTCCTCTTGCTACCTTATGGGGATTTGAGTCGTTCTTCAATATTAGACAACTTGGTCTTTGATTAAATACATACCCCTATGAGTTCCTCAATTTTGTTCTCTGTGGGCAATGTCTCGAACTATCCGGACATTACGCTTCAACAACATAATATCTGTCTTGAAATGCTTGATCCTTTCTCGAGAATCTTCTACGGCCATCTTGGCTTGTCTTTGTATCTGTTTGCACCCGATGCCCAACAACCACATCTTCAACAGCCTTTGACCAGCTCTCTCTAGGAATGGTCCATTTTGCACATTATGTTTGTCATGTTGCTCCTGTTGATCATACTCATCTCTTTGGTTCACTATGGAAGTGGATCCTCACTCAAATCTCCCAAGTCTCCTTCGTGGAGATCATCTGTTCATCCCTTTCAACGTCGAACATAGATGCATTGGTGAATTTTTATCTATACTTGATTGTTCATATTTTTCATGAATATTCCTGAGGATCTACGAACTCCATTGTATGGGAATCAACCTCATCGATGGCATTAGGTAGAATTTCCTCATGCACTTCCAAATGTTTGTCGTCTGTAAGCCTCCTTGAGACAATGTCATGATCTTGCTCACACCATCACGAAGATAAATGGAGCCCATCTACAAAATATTCCCCATGATTTGAAGTAATATCCTCTTCTTTTGTCTTTGTTGCCTTCTTCTTATTACCTGGACATGAATGGTTAAGGGCCCAAGGTCCCTTTAACGGATAAAGCATAGTCCTCTCCTCCTTAGTTTATTCTTTAGCACTTGAATTTTGTTATTGCTTTGATTATCATTTTGGTCTATAGAGATATGGTTACTTAAAGGACCATATAACCTCACTAGTAAATCAAGAATTTTGGTTGTTTTTCAAAATTTCTTCAAGGCAGTCCATCTTCTCCCATACCCAAACAGAATATATTAATTTTTCATAGGAAGATTTTGTCAATCATGCCTTCAAATATTTTCACAAATTTAACTTCCGGACATAAATGATTTTCCCTTCACTTATGTTTCCCAATAAAAATAATTTACTAAAAATAAAAAATCCTAACTAGGGTGATAAATATCACCGAAGTGAAAATGCGCTAGGAGTGAAAAGTCAAATTTCACCAAAGTTCCTTGCATAAAACTCTTAGGCTAGCGGGATGCACGGCTACGAAACCACTATAAGATTCCAAACAATAAAAATTTGGATAGATCTAAAACATATTTAGTGTTTCATTTAATACGATCTTTCATGAAACCGAACACAAGAAATGCGGCCATTTATTTATATTATTATTCACTTGAAAATAAAATACATGCAGGACCATAAAATCCACCGCAAATGGCATGCACAAGCTGCTTGACAATGAAAAATATAAGAAAGCTGAAGCATCTGGATGGATCCACCATAAAAATCACCGCGGGTTTTCGTCTCGAGATCAATGATAGAATTAGCGATGCGAGGTTCTTAACCCAAACATAATAAGATAGATAATCAGGAATGCTCTAAATGCTAGCTTCTCTCCTTCTATAGGCTTTGTAATCATGCTAACAACAAATACCATGGGTCAATACCAACAAGAAATACCATGGGTCAATACCATGAGGTAAGTACCATGGATTGATTCTATCCCTTTGACTAGATCGAAAGGGAATATTACATAAGTGATGGTATAGGCTGCTGCCCGGTTTATTCAAAGTTATGATTGGGAGTAATTCAACTTGATTTAGCAGCAGTTAATAAATAAAATTTGAAACATCGAGAAATAGATAAGATTAAATTTTTTGTAAAATTTGATAAGGGGATTAGTAGCTTTTTCAACACGGTTAAAGCTTCTCTTAACTAATCTCTATCTAATCCAATTTTTTCTAACAATAATAAAAACTTAAATAACTATAAACAAACTTAGAAAAATAAATTGAATTCCCCCATGGGTGATCATAGTTTTGCAATACGCTACAACTTTGGTAACCGCTATCCTCCAAAGAATTATCAAGATAGACGAAATGTGTTTCAATTTTATTTTGTTTTATTAATATAAAATGTACTAGTTTATAATGAATATAAAATCATGGAAATGCCTTACCGAATTTACATATTAATATACTAATATAATAACGAAACGGAATTATTAAGGTATTCAATTCTTACGCCAATTCCGCCAGGAGTTAATGTTGCGCAGAAACTCGACCGGATATAAAAAGCAGGAGGAGTCAGATGTTGCGAAGAAACTAGACTGTCTATAAAATGTTGGAATGTAATTTCCATGGGCGCAGATGAAGCTGCAGGCGGCAGCATGGATGATCAGCT
Organism: Pinus albicaulis; assembly: GCA_034641835.2. Lineage (NCBI taxonomy): Eukaryota > Viridiplantae > Streptophyta > Pinopsida > Pinales > Pinaceae > Pinus > Pinus albicaulis. The sequence goes on from JAXQQM020079440.1 coordinate 75,607, forward strand.
CGGCAAACAGGTTGATGGCGTGGAGTTAAACCGCGAGCTGATGGGCGGCAATCGACGGAGTGCGGGGGGTCGACCTGCTCGACCGTTAACAAATTGCCACCCCCCGCAGTTGACCAGCCGTGGGGCCTTTGACCGCAAACTTGTGGCTGTGGTTTAGTGCTGGGGGTCACCAAATTGAGGTGTACGGGCATAAGCATACCCCCCGCAACCACCAAGGCTGTGGTGGCTCCGCCGCATGTGCACAGCGCGCCGCCAGTCCGCCACCAAACCACCACCGCCGCGGGAAATTCAAATTCTGCCAGCAAATTCAAAATTTGCCATAAATTTTCTTAAGCGGTGCTGACAGAAATTTAAGGCACCATTAATGTTATTTTTCAAGCGGTAGAGTTTTGGCAATTTTGTCAACAGAAGACATTAATTGTTTTGAGATATTTTGTTTATAAATACAACAGAGATGTAATGTAAATTTTTTTTTACACAGACAGAATGTAAGCACAGCAGTGCGTTTATAAAAACAGAGAGAGTGCAGATTTAAATTATACACAGCAGTGTGTAATTTTTTTTTATAGAGAGCAGAATTAAAAATACACAGAGGTGTATATTTTATAAAAAACACAGTGAGTTGTTTTTAATAGACAGAGAGGTGTTTATTTTTTTTATAGAGAGACAGTAAGTTTTTTTATTGAGACAAAGGTCTTAAGAGTGCAATCGGTGATGTGCCAGCAAATACAGTTGTAAACTTCTTGCTGCTGAGGAAGAACTTGTAAACAATTTTATGGAATAAAATTAGGCATAGAGTTAAAGAACTCATATCGTGTATGCAAATTTTTAAATATTTCTCTGTGTTAGAAGAGGCAGTTTTATTATTTTGGAATTCTGAAAATTCCAACATGGTATCGGAGCCAATCCAGGCTATTTGAAGGTCAAATACGCTGAAGGAACAGAGTTCGTTTTTGCAGAAGCCTCTCCAGCAGAGTGAAGGTTCAGACAAGAAGAATTCGAAGGTATTTCTCTATACAGTTTTGTGTTACTGTTGCAGAACAGGTTGTTAATTAAAACACACAGTCAAGTTTTTTTTATCATAGTTAGAGTGCAGAATGGCTAGCTCCAGCACAGGTATGAGTTTGGGAAATGTCCATCTCCCACAATTCAATGGAAAGAATTATGACTACTGGTCAATAACTATGAGGGCCTTATTTGTCTCCCAAGAGTTATGGGAATTAGTTGAGGATGGCTTTGAAGAGCCAGCAGATGAAGCAGAGTTTTTAATGTTAAATCAAGCAGGAAGAGAACAGTTGAAGAACAATAAGAAGAGAGATGCCAAGGCTCTTTTCTTTTTGTATCAAGCAATGCATGAGAGTGTGTTTCCAAGGATAGCAGCAGCCAAGAAATCCAGTGAAGCATGGGAAACTCTCAAGACAGCTTATCAGGGAATGGAGAAAGTGAAGACAGCAAAACTTCAGTTGCTGAGGAGAGACTTTGAGACTCTCTGTATGAAAGAGTCAGACACTATTGACTCATTCTTCACTCATGTGATTGGAATGGTCACACAAATTAGATCACATGGAGAGACTCTTGAGGACAAGAGGATTGTTGAAAAACTCTTGAGAAGTTTACCCTCAAGATTCGATGTGATTGTCACCACCATAGAGGAGACTAAAGATCTCACAAAGTTTTCAGTGGATGAATTACATGCATCACTGATTACCCATGAACAGAGATTGAGTAGGAGTGAAAACTCATCTCTTGAGCAAGCCTTTAAGGCCCAGATGTCTTTCGGAAGAGGAAGAGGGCAAGGCAAAGGAAGAGGAAGAGGCAGAAGCCAAAACAGAGGTGGAAGGAACAGCCCTTCACATTCAAATGGAAGGGGCAGCAATCAGCATCAAGGCCAAGGCAGCCAGCAAAGTGGACAACAGAATGATCAAGGACAAAGGTATGATAAATCCAATGTTCAATGTTACAATTGTAAGAAATATGGTCATTATGCTAATGAATGTAGAAAGAAGAAACAAGATATGAGAAGTGGAACTAGTGCAAATTTCACAAAAGAAAATAGCAGCCAAAGTAATTTGTTTTTAGTTTGTAATATGGCTGAAGAAAAGAATGAGGATATATGGTTTCTAGACTCCGGTTGTAGTAACCATATGACAGGAAACTTAGCAATGTTTTCTATGTTAGATGAAAGTGTGCAGTCACAAGTCACACTAGGAACTGATAGCAAAGTTTCTGTTATGGGAAAAGGAGATGTAAATGTTTTGACAAGATTAGGTGCAAGAAAAACCATAGCAGATGTTTATTATGTTCCAGGAATGAAGTGTAACCTCTTAAGTGTTGGACAGCTTGTCCATAAGGGGTATAATGTTTTCTTTGATAATGATGTTTGTACCATCATGGATAAACCACCCAGCAAACAGTGTATTGCTGAAGTGAAGATGACAAGGAATAGGATGTTCCCTCTCAGAATGAGAGCAGACTTGAAGAATGGTGAAGAGAAAGCAGCAGTTGCACAGGAGACTTTCCAAAGCGAACCAAAGGATGATAATTGGTTATGGCACTTGAGATTTGGACATCTCAACTTTGGAGGTCTTAATCTGTTGAACATAAAAGGAATGGTAAGTGGTTTACCATTGATAGAGAAACCGGACAGCCTTTGTGAAGGTTGTATTCTTGGGAAACAACACAGAGAAAGTTTTCCTTCCGGGAAAAGCATAAGGGCAAAAGCACCCTTAGAAATTGTCCACTCGGATGTATGTGGACCGATGCAAACTCCATCACTTGCTAGCAGCCACTATGTCTTAACATTCATAGATGATTTTACAAGAAAAACTTGGGTTTACTTTTTGAAAAAGAAAAGTGAAGTGTTTGAAAAATTCCGCAATTTCAAAGCACTTGTTGAGAACCAGAGTGGGCTGCATATCAAATTCTTAAGGACTGATAGAGGAGGTGAGTATATATCTAAAGATTTTCTACGTTTTTGTAGAGAAAATGGTATTCATAAAAAGTTTACAACTAGATATACACCGCAGCAAAATGGAGTGGCCGAAAGGAAGAACCGAACCATAATGGACATGGCGAGGAGTATGTTGAAGGCAAAACATTTGCCTAATGACTATTGGGCTGAAGCTGTACATTGTGCAGCGTACATATTGAATAGGTGTCCTACAAAAGCAGTCATGAACAAAGTGCCGGAAGAGGCATGGAGTGGCACAAGGCAAGATGTCACACACATGAAGGTTTTTGGATGTGTAGCTTATGCACACATTCCGGATCAGCTAAGAAAGAAGTTGGACAGCAAGGGGGAGAAATGTATTTTCATTGGATACAGTGAGGAATCCAAGGCCTACAGGTTGTATAACCCATCCAGCAAGAAGTTCATTGTGAGCAGGGATGTTCAGTTCATTGAAGAGGAAGCTTGGGATGGAAGCATAGAGAAAACAGTGAATGTTAAACACTATTTATCTCATGATGAGAATGATGATGAGGTGGCCGAAATACATCCCCAAACAGCAACACCAACAAGAGGGCAGCAAAGCACACCTTTGAGAAGAAGTGAAAGTGCTTCTCCAAGCACACCACAAGGAGGAAATTCAAGTGCTTCTTCAAGTACTTGTACACCTACTGTAAGAGGTAAGAAATTTAGAAGTTTGAAAGAGATTTATGAACAAGATATAACAAATGAAGGTATCAATTCTTTGTTTGCTTTATATTGTCATGTTGATGATCCTGTTCATTTCGAAGAAGCCATCAAGGATAAGAAATGGATAGAAGCTATGGATGAGGAACTTAATGCCATAGAGAGGAACAAAACTTGGGATTTGGTTGAACTCCCAAAAGGTAAAAATGTCATTGGTGTTAAATGGGTCTACAAGACCAAGAGTAATGCTGAAGGCAAGATAGAGAGACACAAGGCAAGGCTTGTTGTCAAAGGCTATAAGCAAAAGCATGGCATAGATTATGAGGAAACTTTCGCACCGGTTGCAAGAATGGAAACCGTGAGAGCAGTGTTGTCAATAGCAGCACAAAACAAATGGAAAGTTTACCAAATGGACGTGAAGTCAACATTCTTGAATGGAGTGTTAATGGAAGAGGTTTACATTGATCAACCTCTCGGCTATGAGAAGAAAGGCGAAGAGCACAAAGTATGCAAGTTGAAGAAGGCTCTTTATGGGCTGAAGCAAGCGCCAAGAGCGTGGTACAGTAGGATAGACTCATATCTACTGGAAAATGGTTTTGAGAAGTGTGAGGGAGAACCCACCCTCTACATCAAAGAACAAGACGGTAAAATCTTGATTATAGTCTTATATGTTGATGATGTTATCTTTACAGGTAATGATGATTGCCTTATTGAACATTTCAAAACAGTCATGAAGGAAGAATTTGAAATGACTGATATGGGTTTGTTGAGATACTTCTTGGGAATAGAAGTAGAACAAGATGAAAGTGGGATTTTCATCTCACAGGCAAAGTATGTTAATGAGGTGCTTGAAAGATTTAACATGCAGGAATGCAAAGCAGCAATCACTCCCACAGTGATGGGATTAAAACTCAGTAGAGAGGACAGCAGCAAGGATTTTGATCCTAGTCTATACAAGAGCATAGTTGGCAGCCTCATGTATTTGACTGCAACTAGGCCGGACATAATGCATGCTGTTAGTTTGATTTCCAGGTTCATGGAAAAGCCAAAGGATGCACATTGGCAAGCAGCAAAAAGGATTTTGAGGTATGCTAAAGGTACTAAAAGGTTTGGTATTTTTTATACTACTTCAGAATGTTCAGATTTAGTTGGATACATGGACAGTGATTGGGCTGGAAGTGTTGATGATCGGAAGAGCACTTCCGGTTATGTTTTTCACATGGGTTCAAGAGCCATTTCATGGGCTTCTAAGAAACAACCCATTGTAGCATTGTCTACGGCAGAAGCAGAGTATGTGGCAGCTACTGCAGCAGCGTGTCAAGCAGTTTGGATGCGGAAAATGTTGAGAAGCTTATGTCAAGAACAGGTAAAAGGGACAGTGATATTTTGTGACAATAGTTCAGCTATTGCATTGTCTAAAAATTCCGTTTTTCATAAGAGGACAAAACACATTGACACCAAGTTTCACTTCATACGTGAATTGGTTACCAATGGAGAAATCGTTTTGCAGCATTGTAGAACGGAGGATCAGTTTGCTGATATCCTCACAAAGCCACTTGCGCAGAAAAGCTTTGAATATTTCAGAAAATGCATGGGTATGCAGGAAAACCCAGCGATGGAAATTAAGGGGGAGTGTTGGAATGTAATTTCCATGGGTGCAGATGAAGCTGCAGGCGGCAGCATGGATGATCAGCTCGGCAAACAGGTTGATGGCGTGGAGTTAAACCGCGAGCTGATGGGCGGCAATCGACGGAGTGCGGGGGGTCGACCTGCTCGACCGTTAACAAATTGCCACCCCCCGCAGTTGACCATCCGTGGGGCCTTTGACCGCAAACTTGTGGCTGTGGTTTAGTGCGGGGGGTCACCAAATTGAGGTGTACGGGCATAAGCATACCCCCCGCAACCACCAAGGCTGTGGTGGCTCCGCCGCATGTGCACAGCGCGCCGCCAGTCCGCCACCAAACCACCACCGCCGCGGGAAATTCAAATTCTGCCAGCAAATTCAAAATTTGCCATAAATTTTCTTAAGCGGTGCTGACAGAAATTTAAGGCACCATTAATGTTATTTTTCAAGCGGTAGAGTTTTGGCAATTTTGTCAACAGAAGACATTAATTGTTTTGAGATATTTTGTTTATAAATACAACAGAGATGTAATGTAAATTTTTTTTTACACAGACAGAATGTAAGCACAGCAGTGCGTTTATAAAAAAAGAGAGAGTGCAGATTTAAATTATACACAGCAGTGTGTAATTTTTTTTTATAGAGAGCAGAATTAAAAATACACAGAGGTGTATATTTTATAAAAAACACAGTGAGTTGTTTTTAATAGACAGAGAGGTGTTTATTTTTTTTATAGAGAGACAGTAAGTTTTTTTATTGAGACAAAGGTCTTAAGAGTGCACTGTGACAGCAGCAGTCACAATTGTAAATCCCTCTACAGTGAGGAAGAACTTGTAAACAATTTTATGGAATAAAATTTGTGTTATAGAGTTAAAATTCTGTTACTGTGTATGCAAATTTTTAAATATTTCTCTGTGTTAGTAGAGGCAGCTTTATTATTTTGGAATTCAGCAAATTTACAACATAAAAGGCACAGTCAATGTTGCAAAGAAACTCGACGGTCTATAAAAAGCAGGAGTCAATGTTGCAAAGAAACTAGACGGCCTATAAAAAGCACGAGACAATATTGTGAAGAAACTCAGCGCATAGAAGATGAAGAGATTTTCAAATATATGGATCACATTGGTTCACATGACATATTTTCGATTTTTTTTTTTTAATTAAGCAATAATTCGGGCAAATTTAACTTTCAATTTTAAGAATAGTTATTCACTAAATTCCCAAATTTAAAAAAAAAACCAATTTTTTGAACAACTTAATTTAACAAGTCATTTTCTCCAAATTTTGTATTTTTTTTTCAATAATTTGGACAATTTTAACTTTGAATTTGAAGAATAGTTATTCACTGAATTTTCATATTAACAAATAAAAAATATATCTTAAATTTTATCTAAAAATTAGAAGGGTTGTTTTAAGATTTTTTGGAAAATTTTCCTGTAGATGTTTTGGTCTCATTTCTCTAAAATTCTGTAAGAATTCATTGAAATCACAAGTTTGATAGATAATCTTGCATATTCAAAGTACTCTAGAAAATTTTCAAGATCCGGAATCCATATATACAAACCAGTTTAAATAACACAAATCAAAATTTCACCTCAAATTTTTCTGTAATAAACCAATTACAAGTTAACTTCCACCATCATTTTAAAAATTTTTAAAAACATACATTGCCCATACAAATTACTCATATAAAATGTATTAGTAACAACACAGACCTAATTACCTGCGTATACCCGAACAAAAGAGATTTTCCTGAATTTCAACAAAGACAATTAAAAAACCCAATCCGAGTTACCTACTTACTGCAAATTTCTGTGGATGTCAACCAAGATTGGATTAAATAACCCAATCTGTAACCGAAATCTACAATCTAATTTCAATTGAAGAAGATTCTTCTGCAGAAGAGTACAATGAAAGGTTGTTCGAGGTGCGGGGAGGAGGACTGAGGGCAAGGGAGGATTGGCGACGTCGTCTCCATTTCCTTGTAGCATTTGAACAACCCTCGCTCATACCTGGGCGATCTTTGTAGTTGTACTGAATGCACCATAATCCTACTTTAGTCATTCTTGTTGCCTTCTCTTCATCTTTACTGCCTCCACTTCTCCTCCGGCTCTCAATCTCATTCCCAACTCCCCTCTCTCAAGCACCTTGAAAGCCCATTCCGAAAGTAAAAGCGACTCGGATTGGCTAACCTCACATCGAAGTTCTTTCTTTTCCCCCAACCATCTCTAACAAAAGCATTCCAAAACTATAGACATCTGATTTGTCCGTAGCAGTCCCAGTAACTCTGTCCCACACCTCTGGCGCAATATATCCCGGCGTCCCTCCCGCCGCGGTCATTGAGATATGATCGTCTCCCTTCCCACAAAGTTTAGCCAGACCAAAATCGAAACTTTTGGTGTGAAGTCGGCGTCCAGCAATATATTGTGAGGTTTGATGTCGAAGTGTATGATGCGCTTCTCGCAATCTTGGTGTAAATATGCAATTCCACGAGCAGCGCCCAAAAGCTATTGAATACAAATTTTCGCGACCTTAACACTCTCCCCTTCTCCTTTTCCGGCAAATATATGCTTCTCCAGAGACCCATTAGCCATGAATTCATATACCGGTGCGCTTGTAAGGTTTTCAAAGCAATACCCCAACGGACGAACCAAATTGACGTGATGGAAAGCCGCCCAATGGTGGCCACTTCGTTAATAAAGTCAGTGCTCTCGCCGTGCCGATGCCTATCCCGAAGCTTAACGGCCACTAGAGTGTCGTTCGAAGGTTTCCTTTTATACACAACACCGAAACCCCCTCCTCCCAGTTTTTCTGCAAAGTTGTTCGTGATCTTCTTGATTTGTGAGAACGAATATCTGGTTGGCATTTGAACAGCATATTCCTTTAGGAATTCCTCCACCTTCGAATCAGAGGAGTGAGAAGCAGGTCGTGTCCTCTTTGCATATAACTTTATACCCACTAATAATCCTGCTGCTATGAATACAGCCGCTCCAGCGGAAACACCTGCAGTTGTTAAAATGATTTTAGCAATCAAGAAACGTAGACATATCAATCAACAGAACAACGAAAATACTTGTGAGAGAGAATATCTTCACCTATTGGAACGCCATTCGTAGCCTTCTTTCCTGATTCACAAATATGAACAGCAATTAACTTATTGACTTTCTTAACTGAACTTATAGTTCCAAGTAGTTTTGCAAAAGGTTAAAATAGAACATACCATGGCCGGAGCATCTGTCAGTACGGGGTCCCTCCTTGCAGTAGCAGAGGAACGGCCAATTTGAGTCCGAAATTTTGTAACCACATATCCCTCCACTCCCTTGACATGAAATGCAGGCTTTATCTCTATTTGTATCATTGGAAACATAACTTGTTATTCCAACCTCAACATTAACTTGTTCCATAGTACATCCCGGGATGGACGAATGGCCTAAGCTGTAGAAATTGTAATAGACGGTAGCATTACATTTCCAGAGCTGCCCTCCAATGGAGTTGAATGCATCCTGAAATGATTTATGACAGCGGTACACGTATAGAGTCCTGTTCTCTTTACCCAAAATATTGATGAGGTCGTCTCCATATTCTGAGAGCGGTATCTGAAGATGATTATTGCGATGATAAAAGAAATTGCAATTCTTGACCCCGGCAATAATGAAGCCGTTGTCAGTAAACCTTAATATTGTGTAACTTCGGCCATGAATCTCGATAACTAGACTTGAATTTTGCACACAGTTGATCTGAAACTTAGGGTGACCGCATCCACGATTTCCTAAACCGAAGGGATACGTTATATTCATAGACCCACATTTATTAGTATTTTGGCAATACTGATATGGCGCGTCCAAGCATAACGTGCAGGGGAATAGAGAGGCACAGTAAGTAGTAAGGATAAGGAAGACGAGGTGCACAGATATGGAGGGAAGGCGAGGAACATGTAATTCCATTGGGAGAAAATGAAAGGTATAAATAGGCTTTGGCCCTGGGATGACAAAAACTAATCCAGAATCGTAACAGAAGGATTGGGCAATACTGTTTTTGCAAAAATACTGGTTATAATATCTTTTTTATCATATCTACAAACAGAGGGATCGTATGTGAAGGAGAGAAGATTATGAACCTGATAGCAGTCCAGAATGGGATGAGTCTTTTTTTAACCAGGGCGGGCCAATAATCAGGCAGAGGTAGAGTTGGAATGATCCAGACGGCATTGAATCATAAAGTCATCGTTGACCGGGACTTCATGTGAGAATGAAGGAGTGGCTAAAATTAAACGGATAGAAATAAAGGTTCATTGCCTAACCTATATAAACGAATAGTCTAATTCCTTGGGTCCACACTGGGTTATTTATAATCGGATGGATATAGAAAGTTTGAAATAAAAGATAGCGTGAAAATGAGTAGGGTCGTTTTTATGTTGAAATATCGACGCTCTATTAATCGTTATTAATGAGTAGCGAACGTCCGACGCCAATGTGACACGTAGCTAAGATGACCACGTTACATTTCTTTTTCTTGAACCGAATGTGACGTGAAACCGCGATGACCATGACTCTCCAAATGTTACACCAAGTTCGTAGAGACCTCCCCCTCCCATTCCTTTTGCCATGCTTTATTCGTGATGATCCATTTCGCATTACATTTTACAGATTCAATATTCAAACCGTAATTCTTTCATGCTGAAACCGAAGACCACACATGTTTCTTAATTTTTAATTTTTAGTATTTATACTAGCATGTTTCTTAATTTTTAATTTTTAGTATATATATTAGCAATTGTAAATGTTTTAAGGCATAAATTTTATGGTGAGATAAATATAAAATTTAGTAAACAAAATGTCATTAAAAGTTAAAATATAATGAGAAATCACTTAATCAAATTCCAAGCTTCAATAGAAAATATTTGATAAAAAAAAGTGCTCTTTTTCAATATTAAACTCTCTCTCTTGATCAAAATTTTATAGTCTTTTACCACTTGCTCTTAAGGTGATTGGATTTGCCTTTGCTTGTCTTTGGTTAACTTCTTTTGGGCAAGAGGTTGTGAAGTGTACATTTGATGTTGAGATTATTTTTGTCCACAGGTTTGGAACATATTTATTTCTCTTCTTATAGTCATTTTTGTCTCACTTGATCAAAAGCTTTGTCTTTTACATTCTACATTTGATCATGTACCTGCCCATAAATTCAACATGTACCCATTTCATATTTCAAGTCTTTTATGATATCTATTTCCCCTAAGTATGAAAAATTCCTCCAAGTTACAACTCAAGCTTGCTACCTATTAAATAATTTTATCTTATTTTCGATACAACCATCTTATATGCAATTTCACTGAGGAAATAATTTAAAATTTAAGTGAAAAATTTCCAGTCTTCCTCTAATCTCCATTTTCCCTAACAATGCCAAATTTCTATCATTTAGAGCTCAAGCTCATTTTCCCTCCCAAATTATTCTTTACCCATGAAATGATTCTAAGTTAATTTGGTCACAACCATCTTATATGTAATCTTTCTGAGAGCATAATTTATAACTTAAGTGGTAGGGAATAAGCTACTACATGTAGCACTTATTTATAGTTTTTGTCAAGACCAAAGACGCTTTCCATCCTTTATTAATCATTTTTCAATGCTAGAGTTGCAATGAATCCTGTGATGAAGGTCAAATCTAAGATATTTGTATGAATTAAGTTCCTCTACATTGATAATTTCATACATAAATATAGTGTAAATGATCTTTTAAAATCTAATTATCACAACCTTTATCTCGTCAATGTTTATTGGTAGACATGTATAATAAGTGAAATCTTGGAAAATTCTTAGTTACTTAATGAGATAAGAGAGACACTACATCAACCCTTCATGTTATGATATCAACCTAAAAATTTATTGTATTTGTATAGTAACCCCTCCCCTATCTCTAATCAACTAGGAATTCTCAAAAAAATCATTTCTAGCTTGTGCATGCCAACAAAATCTATATAATCAAATAAAAAATATGAGTTAATTTGGATAAATATCTAGAAAAACTTCAAGCTTAAACGAAATCTCAAGTGGAAATATAACAATGAGAAAATGAATAAAGAATGATGGAAATCCTAGTGTTGTGTAATTCCAGTGATCAGTTGTAATTACTGGAGTTGAGTTCGACATATAGTTATTTGAGAGTTAGGGTGACTAATTCCATGCTTCCTAGTATAACAAGAAACTTAAAAGTCATGTTACCAAATGTACTACTTGTACTACCTATATTTTTTCAATACTCATATTATGTGTCCAAGCATAGTGCGAAATGGAATAGAGAGGCACAACGGTCAATAAGGGTAATGAAAACGAGGTGTATCAGGGGGAGGTAGGGTAAGGAACACATAATTCCAATGAGAGTAAATAAGAGGAAAATGCTTCGACCCCAGGAAGCAAACAATCCCCCAATATAAGAGTATTGTGTTTGGCTAATAATGAATCAAAGGTAGTAACGTTTTTAGAATGATTTAAGTATACATTGAATTTTCAAGTCAACAAACAATGTTCAATAAATTCAACATGTTCCTTGCATAGTGCAAAGTGGTGAGAGATATAAAATTCAAATGAAAATATCAAATTAGAATATGTTGATTGTTTGGAACTATCCACCTCTAAGCTTGATTTGGGATTCTTGTGTAGCAATAATATAGTAGGAAATTCATGTTTTAAGAAGCATTTAAACCTTCTTCTTTTTTAATTTTTTAATTTAGCTGATTGTGATGAAACTTAAAAATAAATATCTTGTTAATGTAACACTCAATAAAATATTTTTTAGAAACATATATTATATAAATAAATGCTTATCAAATTATAAAATTATTTAACTAATACTAACTTAGTTAGAAAGGAAAGTGGGTTTGATTGTGAGGAAAACTCCACATTTAAGTGTGTTTGAGCCAGAGGCGATCTGGGATGGGTGACCTTCTAGGAAGTCTTGGTTTACCAGGTGGAAACCTCGGAAGTGATGATTGACATTATGTGATTCATTTCAGTAGTTTCAATCCCACCTCTTCACCCCTATGAGCATCACCCGATGAAATGTAGTTGAATCCCAAAAAATGATATATAATATAATGCATTGTGAAAACCCCTCAATATATAAATACAAAGAGTGAAGGGAGCTCTATTTGAATGGTTCATCAGGCACAATACTTTCTAAGGTTTTGAAAATGTGGTAGCAAGCTAAATGCGTTTGATTGTGGGGAAAAAACCACAGTTAAGCGCGCTTGAGCCAGAGATGATCTAGTATGGGTGATAACCTAGGAAGTCCTCGTTACCAGGTGCAAGCCCTGGAAGTGATGATTGATGCTATGTGATTCATTTCACTAGTTTCAATCCCACTTCTTCACTCCTATGAGCATCACCCGATGCACGATGAAATGAGTGCTAAGTGGACTATTAAAAAATCATGAGAAATTAGTGAGTTATGACTACCTCTCATGGAATTGATCATAAATGAATGACTTACTTAATGGAGTTGAATCCCAAAAAATGATATCTAATATAATGTAGTGTGAAAACCCCTTAATACTTAAATATTGGCATGCTTAATATTAATACTAACATAATGTTCAAATTAACAAAAATACATAATATAATCTACTAACTCATTATAATTTTTTTAAATTTTAATTTTTTATAAAAATATTAATTTTAATATAACTTCACCCTTCATTCCAATAAATTGAGGAACTTTGTCCTTTCCAAATTATCTTAAAGTCTTTAGTAATCGCTAGATGGAACAAAACTTGCCATATTTTAAACTAACTCATCGGAGCTCTCAAATATCTCTATTTCATGCGAATTAATTTCATTTACATATATTTGAGTACAACAAAGCTAATTCAATTTATGTCTAATGTTATAATCAAACTTAAATGTTGATATTTCAACAAGATGATGAGCTTAGTGGAAAGAAGTTGCCTTCACTAAGTGGGCCTGCAGGCTATTTTTGGCGCAAGTCTATTTTTAGACTATGTCTATTTTTAGACATGTCGATCATATTCTATGAGTTGCAGGATGCTATTTGTGGATGGTTTGTCAAGTTGGAAAAATAGATGGACTTCTATTTTTAGACATATTGGGTGGAATCTATTTTTAGATTGCCAGTCTAAAAATAGATATGTCGAATATTATTAGCTCTTAATAATATTTGGATTATAAACATTATCTTATTCTCTTGGAGCACTTCAGTTAAGTGCACAGATGTGGCACAGGAGCTGACAGAAGGAATTACGCTATTCCTGAGGGTTAAGTGGAGCTATTGCATGGATACTTCAGTTAGAACTCATGTGACAGAGTTTGGTGGAGTTATTAAGGTAGTTGATGGAGTTGTGTTCAGTTTAACTAAGTTAAACATAGTTGAGCTAGTTGTATCTAGTCTAACTGATTGATACACTAGTGAGAGTGGTGTGAATTAATTATTAATTAATTCACTAATTATTAACTCATTAATCAACTAAGAATACATCAGTTAACTAAATTGCATAAATGATTTAGGTGAAACTAGTGAAGGTGATGAAAAGCGGTGCAGCTATTCAATTTAACGACTATCTTTGTTGCATGACTTGTAACTTGATGATATGAATGCAATGAGATTGCTTGGTAGGAGCTGAATGATTGTGATTCATTGAAGGCCATTCTTCATGAGTGATTGCGGTGAAAGCAGAGCACAATATCAAGTGGCGAGAGATTGGAGCATGTGATTTGTAGGATCAGGCCAGTTGGTATTAGCAATTGGAGATTGTCTTGAAGCTTTGAGAACTTTAACCATAATGATTGCTACGTAGTCTGAAACATATAATATACAGGATAGTTGGGGGTTTTGTTTAGCTTTCCATAATCTTTGTGTTCATATGTGTGATTGTATATGGTTTTAATGTGCGCATGCGATTGTTTTTATTTCCGCAATTAATGATCAATGGTAGAAGAGATTCTATATTATGCATGAAGTTAAAATAGTGTGTGATCAGGAGAATATTGGTGAATAATATATCAGTTATTCAAATTTCTACATGGTATCAGAGCGATATTTATCATTGGAGCAGTTGCAAAACTTTGAAGCGGTTGAGTTTTGAGCTGGTGGAATTCGAATTTGCAGTAGTGTTTTCTTGGTGTTGGAGTTGAGATGTCTTTCAACGGATTCGATTGTGAGTATACTTATAGGAAGCGCTCGGAGTCATGCATGAGAGGGCGGGGATGGAGGTGATGTTTGGATGATAATGGGTTGAAGGAGTTCATAGATGCAAAAATTCCAAAACCTACTTCTAGCAATGCTACCGCACTTGACGCATGGCAAAAGAAGATAACAAAGTGTCGAAGGATTCTGTTGGAAGGCGTGAAGGATCACATAGTGTCCATTGTCATGATAAATCTCACCATTCTTGATATGAAGAAAACGTTGACAGGACTTGTTCTAAAGCTAGACGACCGAGAGGAAGTTGGCGCTCAAGGATAAACTCGGGGAACATAAAAATGGAGAAAGGTGACAGTATGCCCAAGTACCTCACGAAGTTCATCCAATGCAGGGATGAGCTGGGAAGTGTGGGGGTGACTGTAGATGACGAGGACTTGGTGAGCTTGGCTCTCCTTGGGCTTTCGAAGAGTTGGCATTCCTATCAGGACTCTGTCAATGGTCGGGAGAAATTGCCATGATGGGAGTGACTTTGGTCAAATCTTGTGCAAGAGGAGATAAGGAAAAGTACTAGGGATGGATCTTCATCAAAGAACTCAGATGAAGAAAATTGCGGTTTGGCTGCCAAAGCAAGGAAAGGGAAGAGCAAGAAGAATGCTTCTCAATCCGGTGCGAAAGGCAAGAAGCAGGACATGTCCAAGGTGAAGTGATTTCATTATCACCAACACGGACATTACGCCACTAATTGTCCACGGAAGAAGAAAAATAAGCAGACTACTGGATCTACAGCTGGAGAGGCCTTAGCCTCACAGTTTGAGCTGGATTTTTCGCTGATCACATGCTTGGTCTCAATTATGATGGGTTCAATGTGGTTTCTTGACAGTGGTGTGTCTTTTCATATGACCGAAGACAAAGATTTGTTTACTGATCTGGATGAGAAAGATCTTGGAGTGCACATCGAGATGGGCGATGATGGTAGATACAATGCGACTGATATTGGTACCATTTCCTTTGAGAGGGAGTCTATTAAAGCCTTCGTATTGAAGGAAGTGATGCATGTTCCAGGATTGAAGAAGAATCTTATCTCTGTGGCGATGTTATAAGACAAGGGATATGATGTTGTCTTTAGCGAGGGAAAGGCTTTCCTGCGCAGTAAGGCAACTGGTGAAACTCGGAGGATAGGGATTTGAGTTAAGAACCTTTATCAATTGCAGGTAGATGGTTGCGCAACAATGGCAGGCAATGCAAAAGGAGTGGTGAGCCGGGATGAGGGCGAGTTGTGGCACAAGAGATTGGGCCACCTTCACCATGGAGCTTTGAAAATTTTGCAGCAGATTTCTACTGGGCTTCCTAAGGGTACTCTTGCACAGTTAGATCAGTGCAAGGGATGTACCTTGGGAAAATTTGTGAAAGCCACCTTTCATGAGAAGGATAGTCACGCCACGACGATCCTTGAGAGAATTCACACAGACGTGTGTGGACCTTTCTCAGTAGCTTTGACAGCAAAGCACAGGTACTATGTGATATTTGTTGATGATTTTTCTCGGAAGTGTTGGATCTTCTTGATGCAAAAGAAGAGCGAGACATACTCAAATTTCTGTGAGTTCAAGGCATTGGTTGAGAAAGAATCGGGGAAGCAGGTGAAGGCTCTTAGGAGCGACAATGGTGGTAAATTCATCTCTAGCGAATTCAAGGACTTTTGTAGCGTAGAAGGAATTCGAAGAGAGCTCATAGCGCCTCATAAGCCACAGCAGAATGGGGTCGTTGAGCGGAAGAACAGAACGATCATGGGTGTTGCACAGGCGATGTTGCATGATCAGGGCCTTCCCATACACTTGTGGGCTGAGGCATGAAATACTGCGGTTTATGTGCAAAACCATTGTCCTCACAGGATACTTGGCATGAGTACACCCGAGGAGGTGTTTTCTGGTAAGAAGCCTGATATGTCCCATTTGAGGATTTTTGGTTCACCTATTTACATTCATGTGACGAAGGATGCCAGGAAGAAGCTGGAGCTGACCGCAGAGGTTGGGATAGTTGTGGGGTACACTGATACACCCCACAACTATCGTGTGTATTTTCCAGACAGTCGCAACATTGTTGTGCGACAGGATATCAAATTTCATGAGGAGAAAGCCATGAAGTGTTCACTTGAGAGGGAGCCACACTTGCATGCATATGAGGAGATATTAGTTCCTAAGGATGAGCCTCAGGATGTGGATCAGCCACAAGATGAGGTTCATGGAGTGGAAGAGACCACTCATACAGCGCCAACCATCAGAGGGCGGAAGCGCACTACAGAAGCTGAGCGACTGGCTCAAGATGTAGAGAATATTGTAGGAGCACCTACATCACAGCGCAGACAGAGATAGTCACCCGACCGGTATACTGGATACATGGCTCTTATGAGCAAGTGTATCATGACAGAGCCATCCTCTTTCGAGGAAGCTGTGGAGGACCCCGCATGGGTAGATGCCATGGTGGAAGAGTATGATTCGATTGTCAGAAACAATGCATGGGAGATTGTCCCAAGGCCGGAAGGGAAATCAATGGTAGGTTCAAGATGGATCTACAAAGTGAAGCAAGCAGCTGACGGGAGCGTCGAGAAGTACAAGGAAAGATTTGTTGCCCGGGGCTTCTCACAGATCGAGGGGGTCGATTATGAGGAAATCTTTGCACCTGTCACAAGGTATTCTTCCATACGGACGATTCTTGCTCTCTCAGTGTAGATGGGGTGGCACATTCATCGGATGGATGTGAAGACTGTGTTCCTCAATGGAGTGATTGAGGAGGAGGTGTACATAAAAGCGGCCGAAGGTTGAGATCTTCGGTAGTGAGTTGCATGTGTTCGGAGCTCGAAGGCGTTGTATGGGTTGAAACAGCACCTCGTGCTTGGTACACATGGATGAACCGGATATTTCAGGACTTGGATTCTTAGCACGTAGGTGGATACACTAACCTATATACCAGATTGTGGTGGAGGGGAAGCTGTTGATCATCATACTGTATGTAGATGATCTGATTTTGACTGGCGATGAGCAGTTGATACTTTCATGCAAGGAGGATCTTGCACGAGAGTTTGAGATGAAGGACTGGGGCATCCTTCATTATTTCCTGGGATTGGAGATTTGGCAGCGCAGCGGAGGACTGTTTGTTTCTCAGGGCAAGTATGCCCGGGAGATTCTGGAGAGGTTCAACATGCAAGGCTGCAAGCCTGTTGACACTCCTCTTGCTGGTGGTTGGAGGAAGGAGGATGCTACTTCAGCGGAGGTAGTGGATGCCACTGTCTATCGACAGTTGGTGGGGTCGCTTATGTATCTGGTCAATACACGACCCGATATATGCTATGCAGTTAACCAGCTTTCGCAAGCTGTGGTTAAGCCTACCAAGCTCTTTTGGAAGGGCGACAAGATGTGAGATATCTCGAGCTGTCGGGGATGGATCATGGTGACAAGGATGAGTTGGCGGCATGGCTTCACGGACCGATATCATCATATCATATATTTTGTGCAGCGGAAGATAATGTTACTTTCATACATTCCCACGGAGGATCAGGATGCTGATATCTTGACGAAGCCGCTCACGAGGAGAAAATTGAAATATCACAAGGGAATGATAGGGGTGGCAGATAATCCTTATCTTTTTGAGAGGGAGTTTTGAGATTGCAACAAGATGATGAGGTTAGTGGAAAAAAGTCGCCTTCACTAGGTGGGCCTGTAGGCTATTTTTGGCACAAGTCTATTTTTAGACTATGTCTATTTTTAGACATGTCGATCATATTCTATGAGTTGCAGGATGCTATTTGTGGATGCTTGGTCAAGTTGGAAAAATAGATGGACTTCTATTTTTAGACATATTGGGCAAAATCTATTTTTAGATTGCCCGTCTAAAAATAGATATGTCGAATATTATTAGCTCTTAATAATATTTGGACTATAAACATTATCTTATTCTCTTGGAGCACTTCAGTTAAGTGCACAGATGTGGCA
Source organism: Pinus albicaulis (assembly GCA_034641835.2). Lineage (NCBI taxonomy): Eukaryota > Viridiplantae > Streptophyta > Pinopsida > Pinales > Pinaceae > Pinus > Pinus albicaulis. Next base: position 94,001 of record JAXQQM020079440.1, read on the forward strand.
CAGGAGCTAACAGAAGGAATTACGCTATTTCTGAGGGTTAAGTGGAGCTATTGCATGGATACTTCAGTTAGAACTCATGTGACAGAGTTTGGTGGAGTTATTGAGGTAGTTGATGGAGTTGTGTTCAGTTTAACTGAGTTAAACATAGTTGAGCTAGTTGTATCTAGTCTAACTAATTGATACACTAGTGAGAGTGGTGTGAATTAATTTTTAATTAATTCACTAATTAATAACTCATTAATCAACTAAAGAATACATCAGTTAACTATAGTGCATGGACAGTTTCAGTGGAGACCATTGAAGAGGTAGGTGAAAGAGCAGTGTGACTATCAGTTGTGACTATAATGTTGCATGATTTGCAACAACCAGTGATTGGAGATGCCAATGAGGATTGCGTGAGAAATTTTGGACCAATTCGAGTTCATTCAAAGCCATTCTCTAGCAGTGATTGCACAGTAGAGGCAGGCTATCAGGTGGCAGAGATTGGAGCATGTGATTTGCTAGATCGGGCTTGATTAGTGTGTAGAAATTGGAGATTGTACTGAGAGCTTTGTATAATGATTGCTACATGATATCTATGAAATATAATACACAGATAGTTGGGGGTTTTCAGCTTTAATCTTTCCCATAAAATACTGTGTTCATATGTGTGAATGTTTATGGTTTTAATGTGCGCATGCAATTTTTTTTATTTCCGCAATTAATAATCAATGGTAGAAGAGATTCTGTATTGTGCATGAGGTTAAAATAGTGTGTGATCAGGAGAATCTTGGTGTATAACATATCAGTTATCAAATTTATACATTAAAATTTGGACCAAAACAAGTGACTAGGAATAGGAGCATGACGAAATGCGGCTCAATAGATAGGTTTATCCCTAAAGCTTGACAGTTGGATTCTGACAGAATTTTAGCTAACCCCTAGCCTTTGATGAGCTTGGTAGGCTTGATTTCCATTTCATATTCCTGGATCTTCGCGATCCATTTTCCCCTTTTCCCTTCACTTTCACCTTGCACGAGAATGTCCTTGACCGCGACGGTGGGTACGTAAGCTGTTATAGTAGACCATGACACATAAACCCAAAATTATTTTAGTGATTTAACCAGAGCATATGCCCACTGCTCCAGAATTTTGTATTTCATTTTTGTGTCTCAGAGGACCTGGCTAAAGAATGTAATTGGTCTTTCATGCCCTTCACCATTTTTCTATAGCAATACTGCAGTTATAGTGTGAGGGGAGGCGAAAGAAAATATCATGAACGACTTCTCATAGTCTGGGCCAGCCAACACTGGGGCTTCCGCAAAAGCTTGTTTGATCTTGTTAAAAGAATCTCTTAACTAGGGTTTCCACTTTACCTCATGGTTTTTCTTCAGTATTTCGGTGATATTTCAAACGATCTCGACATAATTGGGTATTAATATTCTTAAAAAAATTATCCTTCCCAGAAATACTTGCACTTCCTTCTTATTTCTTGGCAGGGAGATTCCATTTATCACTTCCACTTGTTTGCGATCAATTTTTACTCCCTCTTTTGTTACAATATGCCTAAATAACTTCCCTTCTTCTAGGGAGAACAAGGAATTTTGTGGGTTTAGGGATAAGCCATACCTACGACATTTTTCAAGGGTTCGCCTAAGATGCTCTATGCGCTTGGCATCGTGTTTTGAAAATACGGTGATGTCATCCAGGTAGATCACTACGAACTTATCCTGATCCCCTATGAAAGTGATATCCATCGCATGCTGGAATGTGGCACCGAAGTTTATCAGGCCAAAAGGCATCCGAGTGTACATGAAGGTTCCCGAAGGCATGGTGAACCTTGTCTTCTTCTAATCCTCAGGGAGTTCTACCACCCAATTATACCCTGAGAATCAGTCCATCATAGACATGCGAGAGAATTCTACTACCTTTTACAGGATGTGGTCCATCTTAGGTAGGGGATAATTGTCTTTGAGTGAAGCCCGATTCAAGTTCCAGAAGTCCATGCAAAGCCTGATTTCACCATTATTTTTCCTTATTGGAACCAAGTTTTCCACCTAGTCTGAATATCTCAATGGCATGATGATATTCACATGCAAAAACTTCTTAATCTCCTTTTCGATAGCTAGAAGGAGGAGCAGATTAATTTTCCTCAGCTTTTGTTAATGAGGCTTGGCATCTTCTTTGAGAAGGATCTTATGTTGTATGATGTCTATATCTAAAGTCTTTAGATCCTAGTATGACCAGGCGAAGACGTCCTTATACGATCAAAACAACTTCAGATATTGAGCACATGATATTGTTATGAAACAAGCTCCAAAAATAGAAGAAAAGAGAGATCAACGCCTTAGAAATAAGCCACTTCGAGGGGGAAACCTCCTTTACATTACATAAATGAACAATTCTTGGATGATATAAATGACAAAAACCTCCTTCTATATATATAGGATTCCATGGGGTCACAATATAATCCTAGCCGACCTAACAATAATAATGTAAGGGCACAATAATAAAATTATTGGGGTTACATGAGTACAACAATAAAAATAAAGGGGCTACACTAACAGAATAAGGGACTACACTGGTAATTTAGGGACTAACATGCCCCTCTCCTTCAAAAAAGTGTTGTCCTCAATGCTTGAGTAGCTCTGGGTGCTTCTGTATAAAATTCTCATCCTCCCATGTAGAATCTTTAGTAGGTAATTTCTTCCACTTGATGAGATATTTTGAAATTGATTGATTTCGTAGTTGTCGAGTTATTGTTTCTGTGACTGCTTTAGATTCCAATATGATTTGTCCTTCCTCATCAAGTTCTAGAAATATTGTTTGAACTGGAAGTTTTTCAGCTATAACCTTCTTTAAGCATGAAACATGGAAAACTAGATGCACTCACGAAGAAACAAGAAGCTCCAATTTGTATTCCATAGTACCAATCTTTTGCAACACCTTGTAAGGACCATATTACTTTGGCGATAATTTATTATCCATGTAGCTTGTAAGTGCATTACCATAGTACTACCTCCATCCTATCTGTCCAAGAAATGTAGTTCAAGCTGCCCTGGAGTACATAATCTAACCTCAAGCCATTGAAATCCATTTCGATCTTGAATCATTTGTAGTACCAAAGTCTTTGGAAATTCGAATTCTATCCGATCACAAACTCAACTCCTTCTTCACTTTTGCAATTTCATGTGCTACGTGCCATGTAGAGTGCTATACAAAAAGCATGTATACCTTAGATTCACTCGATCTAATAATGTACTATAGTTAAATACTAAATTGCTTCTACAAATATTTTGCGGAATTAAAAACACAATCGCTAATCACATGAACATGAAGAAGAATAAAATCACACATAACCATGAGATAATTTCCCAAGGAAAGCTTACAGCTAAAAACCCCACTATCTATTATATATTAAGCATGGATCATAAAAAAAAATACAATGTCTTTCTCTTCTCACAAGAGCCTCCAACATTTAGCTATTTGTCTCACACTCTCCTCACAGAAAATTGACCAATACTTAGTCAATTTCCAGCCTCCTGATAGCTTGCCTTGCTTACGCAATCCCTTATAGTCAAGATCCCTAAAAGATAGGAAGTATTGCACCTTTTCATTGTCATAAGAAATCACTTAAGGCACTCAATGGGTGGTTGGATGCATGTGTGCGAGCCAATAATGTCACAAATGATAGTCAACTTCCCTTTCACCTAGAACTCTATTAGGTCTCCACTAGATACGACATGCATGCAACTAATAATAGTAAATCTTGGTTGCTGTGAGATCAACGCATGTGAATTAATTAATATTTAATTCACTAGATCTATCACTAGTGTATCTTCAGTTACAACTAGCACAATTGAGTTTAACTTACTTAACTGAGTTAGACTATTTAAAACTTGCACAAACTCATGCACCACTACACTTCGAACTACTGTTACAACTAGAATTCTTATTTATGTCCCACCAGCCAACCTCTAACTTTCAAAATCACTAGCTAACTAAATTTCCACTTGATTGCTATTTTGAAGTCCACATTGAGAGCAAATTACAGTTTAATGTCCATCTAAATTAAGGGATAATAAAAATAGACATGCACCCAAAAATTTCACTATGGCCCCCACCCTAGTTTGGGTGCTTAATGCAACGAGGTGCTTAATGCACTAGGCATGGGTCTTTGAATCTTTGTTGAATCTCAACGGTGGGGGGAGAAATTTGTGTAGTGTTATGATGCGGATTCTTAATTAATGAGAGCTGGAGTCTTTGTTGTATTCTTTTGAGATGATGCTTGGTGTGATGAGGATGGAATGAAGTTGGAGCAAGTTATTTATGAATTGATCTATTGGTTGTAGTCTTCTCCTCCTACTTTCTTAATAAAGATATCTTTTAATTTTCTCATATGTATGCTTATATATTTTGAATTGTATTCTCATGTGTATGTATTCTCAAATCTAATTGGTTCGATTTGGTTAAGATAAGTAGATACTTGTATATTTGTATGTTGTATGTTGTTTTTTGTTCTCTATCTTTTATTGCAGGTATTGATCTAGCAGATTTAGTTGGATTGAGAGCGATGACGACAATGAAAGAAAGGGAACGAGAGAAAAAGGATCACAAGTAGGTTTCTTTCCTTTTTGTCTATCTATTTATCTTAGAGACTAGAATAATTGTCTTTCTTATGTTGTTCTGAGTGAAGGAACACGACACTTAAGGAATTTAGTTTATCCATAGATTAGAATTCCGTATTAACAGTCATCTCTTTGCGGTTGATTTTCTTGTTGAACACCTTCACTATTTAGTGACTTCATGAGTGCTTCTGGTCATGAAGTCTCGGCCTTTGTGGCTCCTATGATGCCCATCCTTGTTTTAACTGACTAATGATTCTTTCTCCTCCGAAAATACTAACCTTTTTCCTTCCTCATGTGGAGAAGATCTTTCACGTCTTGTCCTATTTCTTTTTCCATTCCCTTCTGGCACTCGACAACTACATGGTTATACAAGCCACAAAACTACATGGTTTTCTATGCCATGATTATGCTCATAGTGCAATATTCTTGAATTCAAAATTAACTTTAGAATATTGATACTTTTTATACCTTGTTTTAGGCCTCTCTTTGGAATGCTCTCTTCCCTTTGGAAATTATCTGCAATCACAATCACTAGAGGATTGTGATGTCTCAAACATCCCCTCGTTGTTTCGGACTTGTTGCCTGAATATCCTCTTGTCTCTTCCATTATGATATAGCCCAATCCTGCATGTGCATTGGTAATTTCACCACTTGGATGGGATTCACAATTCCTTGCCCATTAGCTCCTAGGCCCTTGCCTTCATATCCCATCTTCATCATTAGTCTTGAACTAATGCATGTAGTGTGCTTTCAAAGCACCCAAACCATCATCATCATGTGAAAATGAGCGAAGAATTATCAACTGCTTTGTTTACCTCGGTGTGGGTGCAGCAATGGATGATTATATAGATTCACTAAGCCTTCATTGAATTTCAACTTTTCTAAGGCCTCTTCCGTGGCTTGTGAGTGAAGTTGCAACCTCTACTTATCCTCTTCTACTTCTTGTAGAAGTCTCCTCAATTCAACATTTTCTTCTTTAAATCTCTCGTTGATCTCTTCATTTGAATGATGATAAGAAGAAGAAGGAGGGAAGAACATTCTCCTAAAGATGGATATGGATCATTGTCCTTTGTCTCTCTTTTCTCCTAGCCTCTTTTTCCATTTTTCTCCTCATAATATGCATACATTATATCTACCGAGGTATGCCATATTGAGGAGGTCCTCATAGATATGCTTGTGATCCTCCCATTTTCCTTCTTTTTGCACATTCAATCTCGATTATCCTTCACACTGTAATTCACATCGGTAAGAAATACCACTCTGTTACCAAACTTGATCTTGATTCTCTCTAAATATCGAATTAACAAGATATTTTACTTATGTGATGTTAACGAATTGCATGTGAAAGAGTATGAAAAAGCACATGTGTATACTTTAAAGAAGAAACATAAAGATATCCATCAAATCAAATAACACACACACTACTTGATAACGGATTTCACCCAATCGTGTTACGTCTCGGACGGTGTCCAACGGTGGGAGAATTACGCTTCATTAATTGTTGCAGATGATGATGAATATATGATGTGTTCTTTGTCAATACAAGGAGAACTCCTTAAATAGAGTGGCATGTCTCTCCATAGGGCACTCTTCTATAGGAACTCTCACTCATAAAAATCTCTCCATCGGTATGAAAAAAATATCAAGCTCTCACATAAAGTGGCATACAATGATCCTCTCACAATGTGGCATACATGAATTTCAAAATCAAATCATCATATCGGCAAAAATCAAATGAACACATGTATGCCACGTTGTGAGTGGTGTTCATACTATTTTTTTAATATTTTTTTATTTGTAATATAGTTAAAAACCAAGCGATGAATTTTAGAGTTATAATAAAATGTAAGTAGGCGGAAATTTCGATTTCCGGCCAACGAAACCATCGCGAAAAGTGCCAAATTTTTTTCTCATTAATTTCCATCAAATTTACTAGCTCATGATCGGATTGCATTTTGGGCTCCAATTTAGTTGCTTGTCTGCTAAATTTAATTAATGGGTCAAGTTGATCAAAACCTTGATTGGCCATAACTTTCACATATGATGTCGGATTGAGGTATCGTTTGTGCGTTGGAAATCTTGTGATCATATCTTTAATCGACCTTTGTTTTTCATATTTAAATTCACATTCAATTCAATGTGATCCAACTCTTTAAAATGTAATTAAAAAAATTAAAAATATACATCTTCTAGTATCTCTTTTTTCAAAATTTCAAAATATTAAAATAAACCATCATTATAATTAAAACCTCAAACAAACTTCATGAAATCTTCCTTTTCACAAGAATACTTCAATCTATTTATTTCCAACATTGACTTTTAATATCTAAGATGTGTTAAAAACAGTAGTATTTAAGATGCTCATTAATGATGGACTTCATACATTAGATTTACTAATAAAAACTCAAAACTAAAGTTAATGTAAAAGATGAAATATAGATACGTGAGTTCAATATTAAAAATGAATTATTGGATATTAAAAGTAAATTTGAAATAATTTAATAATTTAAATAATTTATAAATTTCTCCAATGTGATTTTCACCGAAAGATTTGATACATAAAAAATTATCTCTTAATCATTAAATGAATCCATATAAAAATTGAAAATATAAAGACATCCTCGTCTCTCATCTCTAAAAAAAAAAAAGGCATATATTCGCTGAGGATTTCAAGTAAGGTTAATAAATAAAGACTGGACCATTGAAAATTGAAACCCTGCTCGGTAGGGCCTTGGCGCTTAAAGTTCATCAATTTGAAAGGGCACGTTTGTGGGTATCTAAGATGAAAATTGAAACCCTGCTCAGTAGGGCCTTGGCGCTTAAAGTTCATCAATTTGAAAGGGCACGTTTGTGGGTATCTAAGATGAAAATTGAAACCCTGCTCGGTAGGGCCTTGGCGCTTAAAGTTCATCAATTTGAAAGGGCACGTTTGCGGGTATCTAAGTATGATATTATTAAATCCAAAATTTAAATTTTTGTAAGAAGATTTGATGACGAAGTTAGCAGCTTTTTCAGCGAAATTAAAGCTTCTCTTAACTAATTTGTATCGAATCCAATTTTTTCTAACAATAATAAAAACTGAAATTAGAAAATAAATTGAATTCCCCACCAATAATTTAGTTTTGTAGTACGCTACAACCAGGTAATCGCTACACTCAAGAATTCTAATGTGTTTCAATTTTTTTTGTTTTATTAATATAAAATTTACCCTTTTTGCAATTTTTAAAATGCCTTACCGAATTTACATATTGATATACCAATATACTAACGGAACAGATTAATATACTAATATATTAAGGGAGCGGAATCATTAAAGTATTCAATTCCTTACGCCAATTCGGCCGAATTTGTTAACTGTGCATAGAATATATGAAGAGATTTATAAATAATGGAAAACCGTGTATAAAAAGCAGGAGTCGATGTTGCGAAGAAACTCAACCGTCTATCAAAAAAGCACAAGTCAATGTTGCGAAGAAACTCGACCTGAAGAGATTTAAAAAAAGCACGAGTCAAGAGTGTGAAGAAACTCAGCCCATAGAAGATACGAAGAGATTTCCAAATATATGCATCACATGTTGACATTTCTTCATCGTGTCGAATTTTTTATTTCTTTTTTTTTTTTTTTAATTTGGTCAAATTTAACTTTCAATTTTAAGAATAGTTATTTCAGAAGAATGTCTGGAGGATTAATCACTAAATTCCCACATTAACAAATGAAAATTTTATTTTAATCTATTTCTAAAAATTATATTTATTATCACATGAACCAAGGAGGAATATAAAACTTAACAAACTAAGTTATTGGTAATTTAAACACACACACACACACACACACACATATATATATATATATATATATATATTATTTAAAATGAGAATTGAGATCCCAGCGAGTGCGATGTGATCCAGAGAGTGGTGAGCGCAAATTCGAGTGAACGAGAGGCGTCAGGTAATCCGAAGGATTCACATCATGTGTACCATGTATGAAATGGTGGAGAAAGTGGGTGAAGGAAGCAATGGGAACCCATAGTGAAAACCAGAGTGAGAATCACCTCATGATGTGAGGTACCCTATGCGCATTTGATCTTCAAAGCTGGTACCCAATCTGGACAATTTGTTGTTGCTTTTGGTGGCTTCTGATGTATGTTTTTAGCTGGTACCCATTAACGTCAGTATGATGTTGTTTTTGGTGGCTATTGATAAATGTTACTAGCTAGAACCCAATGTGGACAACTTGATGTTGCTTTTGGTGGCTTCTGTTGTATCAAGTGTGCTTATGTGTCCTTCATTAGTTTGACTGTCATTTGACATTTACCTGCCCATAGGTGATTTCTTGTTAATCAGAGTTGGAACCTAATGTGGACAATCTGTTGTTGCCTCTAGTGGCTATTGATGAATTAGGCCCCCAATGGCGAAATTCTACTGGTTATTGGTGGCTTATGTTTGTTTTTAGCTGGTACCTATTGTGGACAACTAGTTGTTGTTATTGGTGGCTTTTGTAGCATCATGTGGGCTGCGTCTTGTCGTATGCAGGGTCAAGTCCTGGTTCATAGGAGAGAATGATTCTCCTGTAGAATCAAATCTTTGTCGACATAGGTAGTCTCCTATCATTTGGGTTCATTTTCTATAGGGTTATGATAGGTTTCATCTCTATGGATCATATGATGAGAATGCAATATGTCATCATTAGAGCTCATAACCTATTCAGAGTTGATTGAGATTATTCTGATCCTTCTTATGACTATGATCGCACTTGTCATCCTCGTCTCCACATACCATATTCATAAAACCAATGGTCGCTCTCGCCGGTGATGATACTAAATCATCATCATCATCTCAAAATTTATCTTCTAAATCTGTCTTGCATGAACTCGATATCCATATCATTTCGCACAGTTGGCGACGTAAATGGTTGGATTTTTTCACTATCTCTCGTCCATGCAAGAGTATTAGCATCAGACTTCGCAAAAGATGGTGGTCAATTCCTGGTTGTATATGCTGTTGCTGCTGCTTATAATTGGTAGTCCATTGATCTGGTTTTTCCAGGAATCGGTTTCTTTAATCTTTGCCGCTTTTTGGCTCTCGCCGGATAATTTGAACTCGTTGATCTTTGGAATGTTATCTACAATTAGGTGCTTGTCATTTCATTTGACGTGCATACTTGTTTTGGAATGATATCTGTGTCCTTTTCGTATCTACAACTTCATTTTTCTGATCACGCAATCAGGATAGATCGTCCTAGACTATGCCCAGCTTATGACTCACCTGGATTTCAAATAGAATAATAGTTGAGTTCTTCTTATCGAGGTACTTCTGAGGACATTGGGATCCTCTATGATGGTATTAGGTGGGTGAGGATCTTCTGTCAATGGTTTCCCATTCAGTCATTAATTATTCTTGTTTTGGCCACTCCACGATGTGCCTTCTCTGACAACCTCATATCGGATTGAAGCATTCGACGGCTATCTCCATTACTATTTATCATTTATCCAGCCTTTCCTTCTCCATGTCTATAGTACCATTCTGACGGATGATTATTCATCACCCTTCAGTCCTTCACAATGTCTTTTTTTTTATATCTCATTCTCATCAACCATTACATTGGACTGTCATTACCTATATTTATGATAGGTTTTTTATCCTTAGGCATTGAGTTGCCGTCAATTGTTTCATTGTATTTATTTCAGTGGCTCACTGGCATACTCTCCTTACCTACTACATCCTAGTCTTTGATGTTTTTCCCACAGTGACGGTTAGTGTGTCATTAGGTTTTATCGTCCACATGGCAAGCAAAGCTGCCACCTGTTCTAATATCCTCGCTTCTAGGCGAAACAGTCCAGAAGCTAAAACTCTTTCACATTGTGATACTATTATGCGGGTTAAAGTTGATGAACTCATCATTAAACAGGGTATTCAAATTCCATCCTCTGAAGCGATTCGTTTTCCTGGTTGCTACAAACACCAGAAGCGTGGTGGTCGTCGCAGGAAGAAGTTTACTTGTTTCAAGCATAAAATGGAAATCAAGGAAGTGTCTTTAGACTATGATGACCTCTGTGGAAGAGTTGCGAGCTTGCAGAAACGGGAGGTTATCGGCAGATGGTTGTTCTCGGACAACAGTGATTTCGACACAGCCAATTGGATCTGCAAACACTGGCACCCGATTATTGGCTATACTCCGAAGGTGAGCACCCTCATCAACGGCTGGTTCAGCGTTCATTTTATGGACGATAGCGATGTTTACAAGATTATTACCAGAACCTGGGTGCACGGTAGAAGTTTCATGCAGTTAATTCCCTGGTACCTTGGCTTCAATCCTGTTATGGAGGCTCCTCAGAATCGCATTATTTGGGTGAAGCTTCTGGGTCTCCCCACTAGAATATTGGACCCTCAAGGTGCTTCATGCAATTGGTAATTCCATTGGTTCTACTAAGTATATTGACCCAAGTATAGTTGGTTCCAGTGATAAGAGGGTCGCATGGATTCTAGTCGAACTTGAGTACTCTGGTGGTTTTCCTGGTGACATTGATCTTCTATGGGGCAACAGACGACATAGGCAACGCATAGATTTTTGGGGCATCCCTTTTCGATGCCTTATCTACCATCGTACTGGTCACCTTAGAGAACATTGTCCATTTAGGATGCGCATGATTCGCTCAGGTGCTGCTGCAGCTTCTCTTGCTGAGGGTCGTCGGACAAATGCTGCCTCGGGTCCATCTGCCGGATTTAATTTAGGTAATCCAAGCTCCCATAATTCTGATGAAGAAGCTTTTGTGACTGCTCAAGATCAATCAGACAGGATACTACATAATTTTCGTTTGTTGGATCCAGTCTTCAATGTTGATTCAAATGATGATCTTGCATCTCTTAGGTCGTCTGGTCCTTTGGTCCCTGAGAATAATACCCCCCCTATTTCTAGTAATGTGATTTCTTTGGATAACTGCGATGTAGGGATGACCACTACACATTCTTTATCCATTCAACAAGATACCCACCAGGCATTGTCAAACTCTGTCGCTTGTCATGTACCATCTTCAGTTGACCCCCCTCTCCATCCTACTACTTATTTTTATGTCGGGGAGTCGTCTGCACCTCAGCCTAACTTATCTTCTGGTCCCCACATGGCTGTTGATATATCTTCCGAGCCCGATGTTCCCGTCTATCTTCTGGACTCCCCTAGGAATTCTGTTGGCAGTGACCTGGAGTCTATTTTGGCTAATCCCAATAATGATTTCGCTGCCCTTACTGTTTTTGATAGACCACCTACATCGTCAGTCTCTAGATCATCTACCCTTCCTCCAGCACAACAGGCTTGCAGACGTAATTCAAGAACGGCCAATAAATACTCTAAAGGGAAATTCAAAGCCATTGCCCTGTTTACAAAGGATGATGATAATCTTACTAACATTCCGATCACCATCAGTCAAAGCACTAGGAGTGATTCTCGGGCGCTTAGAGCAAGCCACCCAGAGCCGGACTCAACATGAATCATATCATATCTATGAATATAAGGGGGTTGGGCGATGCCTCCAAAGCACATTGCCTTAGGGACATTTTGTTTTTTGCAAATCCTTTCATCTTTTTAGGACAAGAAACCATGTGTGCTCGAGAGCGAGCTATCAATTTATTTCTGAGTATTAAATCAGGGTGGAATGTTGTTGCTGTGGATGCTATGGGTCATTCTGGTGGCTTGATTGCTATTTGGAATCCGGATTTTGCATCTTTTAAGGCCTTTAGGTTCTTTGGGGGGATATTGCTATCAGGTCTACTCAGAGGTATGAATGAATCGGTTAATATTATCAACATTTATGCCCCCTAAAGCAATAGATAGTCTTTTTGGCAAAGAATGAAGGATTCAGGCATTCTCTCTCTGCACAATTTAATCATGATGGGAGATTTTAACTCCACATTGCACCCTGATGAAGTGTGGGGCTTTTTGGCCAGGACTGATCCTCTTTCATCCTTTTTATGTGATATGTTTTATGATTATCAGTTGGTTGATATTCGTCTGCTTCCTCTTTTGCCTACCTAGACGAACAAGCGTGCCGATTCTCATCACATTGCTAAGAGGCTGGATCGGGCTATGGTTCATGCTAAATTAGTGGAAAAATGGTGTCTGCTACATTCTGATATTATTGTCTCCGACATTTCAGACCATATGCCTATCAGGCTTTCGTGGAAAGCTGATGTTAATTCAAAGGGGCGGCCTTTCAAATTTAATTGCATATGGCTGGAGGACAAGGATTATACTAATATGATTAGTGGCATTTGGCATCAAGAGATTCAGGATGTCAGCCTTAAATATTGGGAGCGCTTTCATTATAAACTTCAAAAGATCAAGAAGGCCTCTAAGGAATGGGAGTTGAGGAAAAAGGTTGCGCTCAAAAAAGAGTATCATGACATCTCAGCCAAGATGGTGGACCTATTTGCTTCGTTCTCTTCTAAATCCCTCGACGCTGTGGATTTAAATCGTATGAAGGTTCTTGCTGCCAGGAAAAAGGAAATTCTGAGGATTGAGGAAGTTACATGGCATTTAAAGAGCAGAATATCATGGCTTAAGGAGGGTGATCTCAACACTCACTTTTTTCATAAAACAGCTAATGCCCGACGGAACAGGAATGCCATTTGGCGCATTAAAAAAGATGATGACAGCTTTGTATATTCCAACTCTGAGATTCAAGATGAAGCGGTGGCATATTTCTCTAAGTTTTATATGGTTGACCTTTCTATCAATGCCGAGAACCAATCCTGGGTTCTAGAACATGTTCCCAGGTTTTTTGATGAAGTAGCGGTGGCCACTATTGATCAGTGTATCTCTGGGAATGAGGTCTTGTCGGTCCTGAAGTCCTTTCCACATGACAAATTTCCCGGGCCTGATGGGTGGCCGGCGGAATTTTTTATATTTTTATTTGATCTATTGGGGGTCGAACTTACTGATAATGGAACTTTTCCGCAAGAGGGGCATAATTCTTGCAAATCTGAATTCCTCATTCATTGCTCTCATCCCTAAAGTCTCGGATCCACAGCTCTTTTCTGATTTTAGACCCATTGCTCTTTGTAATTTAATTTACAAAGTTACATCCAAGATTATTTCCAATCGTGTTAAAGCTATTTTATCCGCTAACATCTCTGTGGAGCAATTTGGTTTTCTTAATGGCAGGTCTATACATGATGCGATTGCTATCGCTCAGGAGGTTGTTCATTCAATGCACACGGAAAAGCAAGATGCGCTGGTCATGAAGGTGGATTTGCACAAGGCATACGATTCACTTGACTGGTCTTTTATCCGGGTTATCTTGCTCAAAGTAGGTTTGCCCATCCGTATCATTCGATGGATAATGTCCTGTGTTTCAAATGTCAGATATGCGGTGATTGTTAATGGATTCCCTTCTCGTTTCTTCAAGGCTGGTCGTGGCCTACATCAGGGTTGTGCTCTCTCACCTCTCATTTTCATTTTAGTCATGGAGGGTTTTAGCAGGTTGATGCATTCGGCTAAGCAGAAGGGTTACATCAAAGGTTTTGCATTTTCAGAAATGGTTTCCACTTCGCATTATTTTTTTGTGGATGATCTCTTACTATTTGGCTACTTGATTAGAAACCACTGGTTCTATATACATATCATGTTTTTGCGTTTTAAATCTGCTACAGGGCTGGGCATTAATGGATCCAAATCCTTTCTTTTATTTGAATTTGGTGACATTCATGAAGTCAACTTTATTGCAGAATTCATGGGCATTGGCACACGTCACATGTCTAAAGGTTTTAAATATTTGGGCTATTTTATCAAACCTTGTGGATACAAGAACAGAGATTGGGACTGGATTATTGACAGATCCCGAGATAGGATTCAGCAATGGACTCATCGCTGGCTGTCCATGGGGGGTCGTCTCATACTGATTCAATCGGTATTATCGCAAATGATTGTATTCTGGGCACACCTTCTTTACCTCCCATCTGGTGTCATTTCCAAAATCAATAGCATTATCACACAATTTCTCTGGGGAGGTGCTAATTTTTGCAGAAAATTTCCCCTTTGCAGATTATCTGCAATATCTATACCAAAGGAAATGGATGGCTGGGGAATTCTCTGCACCAGGGACTTCAATCGCGCTTTACTAATTAAGTCCTTTTGGCGAGTTGTTAATTGCACAGGTATATGGAACGACATCAACAGGGCCAAATATTACAATGGTGAAGCATTAATGATGATCAGTTGTAATGAATTTTCATTTCCTCCAATAATCTCATGCATTTGACGCAGTTTTAAAATGATATTGAATCTCATCGCTCCCCGTTTACGCTGGCTTTTTTGGAATGGGTGTAACATTCCAATTGGTTCACATAACTTTCTGTCGCTGACACCTCAATCGGCCCCATCCCAGTGTCTGATACAAGCTTTAGCTCACCAAGGCATTATGTATTATTCCCAGTTAATACATTACTGGTCTTATAGCGCCCCTATTTTCAAATCGGCCGAGCAACTTGACCTACATGGCTCTGACGCTGATGAGTGGATTTAGCTCCGAGATACTCTCCGTTGTGCTGGGCTTTGTTATGCCTTGGGTGGCGACAAAATAGTTTGGAATGGCCCTCTTAAAAACAACATGATTATTGTGAAGGATGTTTACCGAAGTATTGTATCTGATCACCCACAACAAGCAACAAAAATTTTCTTTCCTTTTTGGAAAAGGAAAATCCCAACGAAAATTACTATATTAGGTTGGCTGGTTTGGCGGGGGAAAGCGCTTACATGGGATAATCTTAAAAAGCGTGGTTATCACGGTCCTAGCTGTTGTGTTCTATGTTTTTTGGCTGAGGAATCCATTGATCATCTATTTTTCTCTTGCCCAACTGTTATCAGGCTTTGGAACTTATTTAGTTCTTTCATTATGAATCCATCCTGGAGGCCGGTGGACTTCATAACTGCAACATATGATTGGGATAAATTGAACAGTTTATATAGATCCCTTCCCTTTTACTTCATATGGGAAGTCTGGCTCACAAGGAATAATATCATTTTTGAGCAGAAAACATTTCAGATTCACCGAACATATATGGCTATCAAGTCTTGGATGGTTGACAGTCCTCCTTTGCTAAATGATGTTTGCGACGCCGCTCACCATCTCAGACCCCACGAAATATCTCTCCAAACCTTATATTTTGACGGTGCTTCTGCAGAAGGTATCATTGGTTGTGGAGCATGGATCAAAATCTCGGATCGAGAGTGCATTCTCATCTATTGGAATGGTGGTCCTGGCACTTTGGGGTGGCCTCCTTATTGCTATTGATTATCAAATTCAGGTGGCCGGCATATATGGGGACTCTCAGTTGGTTATAGGCTGGATGTCCAACAGATTTAATATGTATAACCAACATTTGCAGGGCTGGATTGATCGGACTCAAAATCTATGGAGTAGAATGGATTTCTCCCCAATGTTTCACATCTTCCGTGAGAACAATACCCGAGCTGATCGATTATCTAAAAGGGGACTCTCGGCCGAATTTGGTTTGATGTTTATCTCTCATTATGTTGATGGCAGACAGACTGCCGAATCTTCCATTCCCCTCTCATGATATTATTCCTTCAGTTTCAAGAATTCCTTTTTTGACATATATATTTTGGTACAATAGGATCATCCGCGATTTTTGGAATGATTTTTTCTACTTGGTAATATTCCTTCATGATTATCTTTCATCTTGCCATCCAATCTGGTTTATATTCAACAAACGTGCTTGTTCTCTTCAGTAAGCAACCTACACCATTTTATCAAGCGAGCGAGATCTCTATCAAGCAAGCCAGTTAAAGATGATCAAGCGAGCGTGTTTACTTATCAAACAAGCGGGCACATGCTACAGCATTTTATCACGAGACCGAGACTACTCTATCAAACAAGCCTGTGATATTATGTTCAAGTGAGCATGTCTACTTTATCAAGCGTCCCAGACTTATACTATCAAGCGAGCCTATTACATTCTTATCAAGAGAGCGTGTTTATATCAAGCGAGCGGGCTAATCTTTTCTGCTATGCGGGTATCCAAATCTTTTTTGCGGCATGCCAATTTTAGTTTGATCCATGATCCATTTCATGAGAGACTACAATGATCATCGGGTTACTCCTCCTACTGAAATCAACCATCATCGTCTCTCAAATCGTTACATCATGGTTCATATCCTCTAATACTCCTTGTATCTAATACTTCTACTTCCCACTGTATACTGTTTCCGCTTCTCTCTTTCCTTTTTAGCTTCCAAGATCCGGGTATGAGCCGAGATGAACCCTTTCATCTCTGTCTCTACTTTTGTGTTAATTTTGATTTTATAGGCCAAGAAAGATATTTTTATGGGAAGGATCGCTCCCTGTCATGTGGAAGCCAACTAATTTTCTCTGCTCGGACTTTTGCATGAGCATTTCATTGTGGCATTATATGCTGATTTCTCGCTGTCGGACTTACACAGCTGAGACATATTTGGTCAATGTACTGGTTATATTCTCAATATAATTCAACATTTTTTTCTTTCTGAAAAAAATATATATTATTTAAAATCTATTTTAACCTTTTTCCAAAAATTATATTCTATTATGACATAAACCGGGGAGGAAGATTAAACTTAACTTTAAGAAACTAATTTTTTGGGCAGTTTAATAAGCCAATTTAAACCAAATTTTTTATTTTTTATTTTTAAAGCAATAATTAAGTCAAATTTCAATTTCAATTTTAAAAATAATTATTCACTAAATTCCTTAATGAAAAAAATATTTTAACCTTTTTTCCAAAAATTATAATCTATTATTATTTGAGAAACCATAACCATGGAAAAAGATAAAATTTAACATAAAGAAACCAATTTTTTGGGAAATTTAATAAGCCAATTTAAGCATGTCTTCCACCAGCATTGAGAGCATACATTGATGATACACGTTATTCGTATAAAGAGTATTAGTAACAACAAATACCTAATTACCTCCCTAAACCTGAACAAAAAAAAATTCTTTGAATTTCAAAAAACACTATTAAATAACCCAATCTGAGTTACCTACTTAGGCCTTCATGAATGAAATTTATCTGGATGTCAACCAAGATTGGATTAAATAACCCAATCTGTAACCCGAAAATCTACAATCTAATTTCAATTGAAGAAGACTCTTCTGTAGAAGACAATAAAGGTTGTTCAGGTGCAGAGGGCAAGGGAGGATTGGCGACGTCGTCTCCATTTCCTTGTAGCATTTGAACAACCCTGCTCATACCTGGGAAATCTTTGTAGTTGTACTGAATGCACCATAATCCCACTTTAATCATTCTTCTTGTCTTCTCCTCATCTTCTACTTCCGCTTCTCCTACTCTCAATCTCATTCCCAACTCCCCTCTCTCAAGCACCTTAAAGGCCCATTCCGGAAAGTAAAACTGGCTGGAATGGCTCACCTTCCAATCGAAGTTCTTTCTTTCCCTGAAAATATCTAACAAACGCATCCCAAAACTATAGACATCTGATTTGTCTGTAACAAGTCCCAAAGCACTGTCACACACCTCTGGCGCAACATATCCAGGCGTCCCTCTGGCGGCAGTCATTGAGATATGGTCATCTCCCTTCCCTCAAAGTTTTTGTAGACTGAAATAAGAAAATTTTGGTGTGAAGTTGGCATCCAGCAATATATTTTGTGGTTTGATGTCGAAGTGTGTGATGCACTTCTGGAAATCTTGGTGTAAATATGCAATTCCACGAGCAGCGCCCAAAGCTATGGAATACAAATTTTCCCACCGTAACACTCTCCCCTTCTCCTTTCCCGCAAATATAAATTTCTCGAGAGATCCATTAGCCATGAATTCATATACCAGTGCACTTGTAAAGCTTTCAAAGCAATACCCCAATAGACGAACCAAATTGATGTGATGGAGCCGCACAATGGTGGCCACTTCGTTCATGAAACCGGTACTATCGTCGTGCCGATGTCTATCCAGAAGCTTAACGACCACTAGAGTGTCGTTTCTAAGATTTCCTTTATACACAACACCAAAACCCCCTTCTCCCAATTTTCCTACAAAGTTCTTCGTGATCTTCTAGATTTTTGAGAGTGAATATCTGGTTGGAATTTGATCAGCATATTCCTTTAGGAATTCCTCCACCTTCCAATCAAAGCAGTGAGAAGAAGGTTGTGTCCTCTTTGCATATAACTTTATACCCACTAATAATCCTACTACTATGAATACAACCACTCCAGCGGAAACACCTGCAATTGTTAAAATGAATTCAACAAACAAGAAACGTAGCCATATCAATCAACAGATCAGCGAAAATACTTGGGAGAGTATCTTTACCTATTGAAACACCATTCGTAGCCTTCTTTCCTGATTCACAAATATGAACAACAATTAACTTATTGGCTTTCTTAACTGAACTTATAGTTCCAAGTAGTTTTGCAAAAGGTTAAAATAGAACATACCATGGGTGGAGCATTTGTCAATACGGGATCCATCCTTGTAGTAGCAGAGGAACAGCCAATTTGAGTCTGAAATTTTGTAACCACATATCCCTCCACTCTCTTGACATGAAATGCAGGCTTTATCTCTTTTTGTATCATTGGAAACATAACGCTTTTTTCCAACCTCAACATTAACCTGTTCCACAGTACATCCCGAGATCGATGAATGGCCTAAGCTGTAGAAATTGTAACAGACAGTAGCATTACATTTCCAGAGTTGCCCTCCTGTGGAGTCGAATGCATCCTGAAATGACATATGACAGCGGTACACGTCTAGAGTCTTGTTCTCTTTACCCAAAATTTTGAAGAGGTCGTCTCCATATTCTAAGAGTGGTATTTGAAGATAATTATTGCGATGATAAAAAATTTGCAATTCTGGCCCCCGGCAATAACGACGTTGTTACTATTGTTATAAATCCTTAATATTGTGTAAGTCCGGCCATGAATCTCGATAACTAGACTTGAATTCTACACACAGTTGATCTGAAACTTAGGGTGACCGCATCCACGATTTCCTATACCGAAGGGATACATTATACCCATAGTCCCGCATTTACTAGTATTTGTTGAAGTATTAACTTCAACTGCCCTGCGGAACTGTGTCGCTTTCTAATTTTGTTTCTGAAATTTCTGTCACAGAGCCACTTTCCATTTTAGTTGAACAGTCAAATTCCACATTTAAAACCTTACAGTCCTTCACAATTGAAAACAGAGCCTTTTGTTTTGAACGCGGGAAGTTTAGTGTTTGTTTTGAAATGGGCCACGCAGTAGTGGTCCCACCGCCAGCTCTCAAAAGATGTGGAACAATCACGTCTTATCGCATTAGTTTGGAGCCGACGTCAGCAACCCAAGAAACGGACCCAAAATCAATTTATAAACCGCGTCCTAAAGCTTTCGCATCACCAATTGCCTTAACGTCATCGGGCTAATTTGTTATGTGAAATTTTTATATGTTTTTGCGTATAAAATGTTTGAATTCCACGGGCCCCATCCCTCGACCAATAGGGTGGCGATCGCATGAAGTTTTGGAGCAGTGACGTCACAGCCAAATGTGATGTGGACTTTTTATGCAGTTTGGTTTAATCTATTTGAAGTTCGGGCGGAAGGAGAGGTTATGGTTTGTTAATGTTTTACGTTATGTTGTTATGGTATATCGCGCATTGAAAATTTGATTATAAACCTTTGGTTATGATGTGTTTTAAAACACATATCAAATATGTGTTTTAGTTTTGTGGGCCCCGGGAGGACTATACGTAGATTTTAATTTTGTTTTTTGTTGTTAATTAAAAAGTGTGCTACGCCACAAAAGGAGATAGCCCGAGAGCTATTGTAATCATATAAATATACAGTAGTGTATTTTTGATAGATATCAGAGTGTTAAGAAAATATACACAGCAGTGTATTAAAAAAGACAGAGTGTGAGCCCGAAGGCAAAAATATACACAGACAGACAGAGAGTGTGTAATTTTGAAAAATAAAGAGACAGAGATTTCTTGGCACTGTGTTTGTGCAGCAGTCCAAATTTTTGTAATCCCTCTGTTCAAGGAAGTTTTTCTTTTGTAATAGATTTTACAATGAATGGAATAGAAAAGTTTTTTATGAAACCTCTGTCTGGCAGTGAGCAATTTTTTTTAATTCTCTATGTTGAAGGAGAGTATTATTCTCTCTGTGTTTTGTTCTGGAATAATCATAAATTCCAATATGGTATTGGAGCTAGTCCAGGCTCTTTGAAGGTGTCAAAGAAGCTGAAGGAAGGATTTTTGTTGCAGTAGTTTTTCTCCAGCAGTGTGAAGGCTTAGCTAAAATCCAAGGTATTTCTCAAAACAGAGTTTGTGTTACTGTTTGAAGATAGTCAGTTTATTTTAAAAATCACAGTCAAGATTTAAATCATAGTTCGAAGTGATAGGCATGGCAAAAGCCAGCACAAGCATGAGTATTTATAATGCTCAGCTCCCACAGTTCAATGGGAAAAACTATGATTATTAGGCAATCACTATGAGAGCCCTGTTTTCCTCTCAAGACTTATGGGAACTTGTTGAGGATGGTTTTGAAGAGCCAGTAGATGAAAATGAGTTTAATGTCTTAACACAGGCAGAGAAGGCCTTGTTGAAGAGCAATAAGAAGAAGGACTCTAAATCCCTCTTCTATCTCTATCAAGCAGTACATGAGAGTGTGTTTCCAAGGATAGAAGTAGCTAAGAAATCCAAAGAATCATGGGATACTCTCAAGACACCCTATCAAGGCATGGAGAAAGTGAAGACAACAAAACTACAATTGCTGAGGAGAGATTTGAGACTCTCTGCATGAAGGAGTCTGATAACATAGACTCATTCTTCACACATGTGATTGGAGTGGTCACACAGATAAGGTTTCATGGAGATACACTTGAAGAAAGAAGGATTGTGGAGAAAGTTTTGAGGAGCTTACCCTCAAGGTTTGATGTTATAGTCACCACCATAGAAGAGACAAAGGATCTCTCAAAATTTTCTGTTGATGAGCTTCATGCATCACTGATGACACATGAGCAAAGATTGGGTAGAAATGAAAACTCATCTTTGGAGCATGCTTTCAAGACCCAGATGTCCTTTGGAAGAGGAAGAGGTCAAGGCAGAGGAAACAAGAGAGGAAGAGGCGGAAGCCAAAACAGAGGAGGAGGAAATAACCCAGAAAATGATCAAGGATGGGGCAGCAATCAAAATTAGAACCAAGGCCAAAGAAGCAGCCAGCAAAGTGGACAACAACATGCTCATGGACAAAGGTATGAAAAATCCAATGTCCAGTGTCATTATTGTAAAAAATATGGGCATTATGCAAATGAATGTAGGAAGAAGCAGAATGATATGGGTAATAGACCCAGTGAAAATTTCACTAGAGAAAATATCAGCCAAGATAAATTGTTTTTAGCATGTAATATGGTTGAGGAAAAGAGTGAAGATTTATGGTTTCTAGATTCAGGATGTAGTAACCATATGACAAGAAATATTTCTATGTTTTCTATGTTAGATGAAAATGTGAAGTCTCAAGTCACATTGGGAACATATAGTAAGATTTTTGTCACAAGAAAAGGCATAGTAAATGTCTTGACAAAGAAGGGAGAAAAGAAGAGCATATCTGATGTAGACTATGTACCAGGTATGAAATGTAATTTGTTAAGCATTGGGCAGTTCATTCAAAAGGGATACAATGTTTTCTTTAAAGATGATGTATGCACCATCATGGATAAACCTCCAAGCAAACAATGTATTGTTGAAATAACGATGACAAGGAACCGAATGTTCCCTCTCAGGATGAGGGCAGATTTGAAGAATGGAGAAGAAATGGCAGCAGTGACACAAGAGGCTTTCCAAAGAGAAGAAAAAGATGAGAATTGGTTATGGCACTTGAGATTTGGACATCTCAACTTTGGAGGTCTTAATTTGTTACATAGGAAAGGAATGGTTAGAGGATTACCATTGATTGAGAAACTGGACAGCCTTTGTGAAGGTTGTATCTTGGGTAAACAACACAGAGAAAGTTTTCCATCAGGGAAAAGCATAAGGGCAAAGGCACCCTTAGAAATTGTCCACTCAGATTTATGTGGACCAATGCAAACACCATCACTTGCAAGCATCCACTATATGTTAACTTTTATTGATGATTTTACAAGAAAAACTTGGGTTTATTTTTTGAAAAATAAAAGTGAAGTGTTTGAAAAATTATGCAATTTCAAAGCACTTGTTGAGAACCAAAGTGGGTAGCATATCAAAGTCCTTAGGACTGATAGAGGAGGTGAATATATCTCTAAAGAATTTCTGCGTTTCTGCAGAGAAAATGGCATACATAAGCAATTTACAGCAAGGTATACACCGCAGCAAAATGGTGTTGCTGAAAGGAAAAATAGGACAATCATGGATATGGTAAGGAGTATGCTAAAGGCAAAACATTTGCCAAATGATTATTGGGCTGAAGCTGTACATTGTGTAGCATATGTACTAAATAGATGCCCAACAAAAGCAGTGATGAATAAAGTTCCGGAAGAAGCATGGAGTGGGATAAAACAAGGAGTCACCCACATGAAAGTTTATGGTTGTGTGACTTATGCACACATTCCAGATCAGCTAAGGAAGAAGTTGGACAGAAAGAGGGAGAACTTTATTTTTATTGGATACAGTGAGGAATCCAAAGCTTATAGGTTGTATAACCCATCCACCAAGAAATTTATTGTGAGAAGAGATGTTCAGTTCATTAAAGAAGAAGCTTGGGATGGAAGCATTGAAAAAATAGTCAATGTAACGAATTGTTTGTCTCATGATGAAAATGAGGATGATATGGCTGAAATACATCCATCATTAGCACCACTACCTCCACCAACACAAAGGTAGCAAGGGACACCACAAGTTGGAGTAAGAACACCCTTGAGAAGTAATGAGAGTGCTTCTCCAAGCACACCACAAGGAGCTGATTTGAGTGCTACTTCAAGCACATGTACACCAAATGAAAGAGGAATAAGATTCAGAAATCTAAATGAAATTTATGAGAAAGAGGTAGAAAATGAAGGTATGAACTCTTTATTTGCTTTATATTGTCATGTTGATGATCCTATTCATTTTGGAGAAGCTATAAAAGATAGGAAATGGATAGAAGCTATGGATGAAGAAATTAAAGCCATAGAAAGAAATAAAACACGGGACTTGGTTGAACTCCCAAAAGGCAAGGAATTTATTGGAGTTAAATGGGTCTACAAGACCAAGAGTAATGCTGAAGGTAAGATTGAGAGACACAAGGTCAGACTTGTTGTCAAAGGGTATAAGCAGCAACATGGAAGAGACTATGAGGAAACATTTGCATCAGTTGCAAGAATGGAAACAGTGAGAGCAATGTTGTCTATAGCAGCACAACACAAATGGAAGGTTCATCAAATGGATGTAAAATCAGCATTTTTAAATGGAGTGTTAATGGAAGAGGTTTATATTGAACAACCTCTAGGCTATGAGAGAAAGGGCCAAGAACATAAAGTTTGCAAATTGAAGAAAGCTCTTTATGGGCTGAAGCAAGCACCAAGAGCATGGTATAGCAGGATAGATTCCTATCTACTGGAAAATGGATTTGAAAAATGTGAAGGAGAACCCACATTATACATCAAAGAAAAAAATGGTAAAATGCTGATTGTTGTTTTATATGTTGATGATGTGATCTTCATAGGTAATGATGATTACCTCATTGAAAATTTTAAAACAATCATGAAAGATGAATTTGAAATGACTGACATGGGATTGCTGAAATACTTCTTAGGAATAGAAGTAGAGAAAAATGAAAATAAGATTTTTATTTCACAAGCTAAGTATGTAAATGAAGTTTTGGAAAGATTTAATATGCAGTATTGCAAGGCAGCAATAACACCCACATTAATGGGATTGAAACTCAGCAAAGAGGACAACAGCAAAGATTTTGATCCTAGCTTGTACAAGAGCATAGTTGGCAGCTTCATGTATTTGACTGCAACTAGGCCTGATATAATGCATGCTGTTAGTTTGATTTCCAGATTCATGGAGAGGCCAAAAGAAGCACATTGGCAGGCAGCAAAAAGAATTCTGAAGTATGTGAAAGGAACTAAAAAGTATGGTATTTTGTATACTATTTCAGAAAATTCTGAATTAATTGCATACACTGACAGTGATTGGGCTGGAAGTGTAGATGACTGGAAAAGTACATCTGGTTATGTTTTTCATATGGGTTCAAGAGCTATTTCATGGGCTTCTAAAAAGAAGCCTATTGTAGCATTGTCTACAATAGAGGCAGAGTATGTGGCACCCACAACCGCAGCATGTCAAGCAGTGTTGATGAGGAGAATGTTGAGAAGTTTATGTCAAGAACATGTGAAAGGCACAGTAATTTATTGTGATAATAGCTCAGCCATAGCATTTTCTAAAAATTCTGTGTTTCACAAAATGACAAAGCACATAGATGCTAAGTTTCACTACATCAGGGAGCTATTGAATAATGAAGAAATTATTTAAGAACATTGCAGGACTCAAGAGCAATTTGCAGATATACTGACAAAGCCACTAGGGCAGAAAAGCTTTGAATATTTGAGAAAATGCATGGGTATGAATGATAACCTAGCAGTTGAACTTAAGGGGGAGTGTTGAATTATTAACTTCAACTGCCCTGTAGAGCTGTGCTGCTTTCTAATTTTGTTTCTGAAATTTCTGTCACAGAGCTGCTTTCCATTTTAGTTGAACAGTCAAATTCCACATTTAAAACCTTACAGTCCTTCATAATTGAAAACAGAGCCTTTTGTTTTGAACGTGGGAAGTTTAGTGTTTGTTTTGAAATGGACCACGTAGCAGTGGTCCCACCGCTAGCTCTCAGAAGACGTGGACCAATTGTGTCTTATTGCATTATTTTGGAGCCGACGTCAGCAACCCAAGAAACGGACCCGAAATCAGTTTATAAACTACGTCCTAAAGTTTTCGCATCACAAATCGCCTTGACTTCATCGAGCTAATTTGTTATGTGAAATTTTTATGTGTTTTTGTGTATAAAATGTTTGAAGTCCGCAGGCCCCATCCCTCGACCAATAGGGTGGCGATCGCATGAAGTTTTGGAGCAGTGACGTCACAGCCAAATGTGATGCAAACTTTTTATGCAGTTTGGTTTAATCTGTTTGAAGTCTGGGCGGAAGGATAGGTTATGGTTTGTTAATGTTTTACGTTATGTTGTTATGGTATATCGCACATTGAAATTTTGATTATAAACCTTTGGTTATGATGTGTTTTAAAACACATATCAAATATGTGTTTTAGTTTTGTGGGCCCCAGGAGGGCTATACGTATATTTTAATTTTGTTTTTTGTTGTTAATTAAAAAGTGTGCTATGCCACAAAAGGAGATAGCCCGAGAGCTATTGTAATCATATAAATATACAGTAGTGTATTTTTGATAGATAGCAGAGTGTTAAGAAAATATACACAACAATGTATTAAAAAAGAGAGAGTGTGAGCTCGAAGGCAAAAATATACACAAACAGACAGAGAGTGTGTAATTTTGAAAAATAGAGAGACAGAGAGTTCTTGGCACAGTGTTTGTGCAGCAGCTCAAATTTTTGTAATCCCTCTGTTATACGAATTTTTTCTTTTGTAATAGATTTTACAGTGAATGGAATAGAAAAGTTTTTTATGAAACCTCTGTCTGGCAGTGAGCAATTTTTTTTAATTCTCTGTGTTGAAGGAGAGTATTATTCTCTCTATTTTTTGTTCTGGAATAATCATAAATTCCAACAGTATTTTGGCAGATCTCATATTGCGTGTCCTAGCATAACGTGCAGGGGAACAGAGAGGCACAACATGCAGTAACTATAAGGAAGACGAGGTGCACAGATATGGAGGGAAGGCGAGGAACATGTAATTCCATTGGGAGAAAATGAAAGGTATAAATAGGCTTTGGCCCTAGGATGACAAAAACTAATCCTGAATCGTAACAACAGGATTGGGCAATATTACTGTTTTTGCAAAAATACTGGTTATAATATCTTTTTTATTGTATCTACAAACAGAGGGATCGTATGTGAAGGAGAGAATTTTATGAAGCTGATAACAGTCGAGGATGGGATGAGTCTTTTTTTAATCAGAGCGGGGGAATAATCAGGCAGAGGTAGAGTTGGAATGATCCACATGGCATTGAATAAAAAAGTCTCAAAATGAAGGAGTGGCTAAAATTAAACGAATAGAAATAAAGATTCATTGCCTAAACTATATAAACGAATAGTCTAATTCCTATATAAATGAAATGCCTAACCTATATAAACAGATGGAAATAGAAATTTTGAAATAAAAGATAGTGTGAAAATAAGTAGTGTCATTTTTATGTTGAAATATCGACGCTCTATTAATCGTTATTTTCTTTTAGCGAAAGTGCCACGCCAATGTGACACGTAGCCGGGATGACCACGTTACATTTCTTTTTCTTGAACCGAATGTGACGTGAAACCAGGATGACCATGACTCCTTCAAATGTTACACCAAGTTCGTATAGGCCTCCGAACTCCCATTCCTTTTGCCATGCCTTATTCGTGATGATCCATTTTTCATTACATTTTAAAGATTCAAATTTCAAACCATAATTCGTCATTACTGAAATCGAAGAGCAAGCATAAATTCTATCGTGAAATAAATATAAAAATTAGTAAACAAAATGTCATTAAAAATTAAAATATAATGAGAAATCACTTAATCAAATTCCAAGTTCTAATAGAAAATATTTAATAAAAAATGTGTTTTTTTTCAATATTGAAGTGTATCCCCATATGATAAAGTAATGCCATAATATCCACTGGTCCTGGATTTTTGGTTGAATCGCTCTGGAGCTCGAAGCTTCCCCAATGGAAATTTAGGGTTCTGAAAAACTCTGCAACGGCATTGGCGAAGGTGCGCCTTGCCCTTACAGTGGCTTCAAAAATCTCTAGCGGCGAAGCTCACTATACTGTCTCTGACTACACTCAATGACAACCCCAATGGGAGGGGAATGCACCCCTCCCCCTTCCAGCAACAATGACGTTGTCAATACTGACTCTCCTTCCTAGATTCTATCCTCTGACTCTGCAGGGACACAGACTAAACCCATCGCAGTGCAAAACGACAAGCCTAAGGAGCATTCAGGGACTACGGAGCACCATAAGGCAACTTCGGCGACTTGTCTTCCCATTGCTGCAGAACATCCAAATATTGACCTTCCAAGCCATCGTATCAATGCACAAATACAGTACATGAAAGATCATGCACTTATAGGAAAATTTGTCGGGTTCTGGCCTACTGAGAAAGCCCTCCATGGTTGGATCGCCTCCAAATGGAAGCCAAAGAGACATGTCACTCTCCAGTTAGGGCCAAAAGTCTTCTTCAACACCATATTTAACTGTATTGAAGACAGAAACAGTATCTTGGATGGAGGCCCCTATTTGTTCAACTCAATGGGTCTGTACCTCAGGGAATGGGTAGAAAGATTCAACCCAGACAAAGAAGATTTCAACTGGGCTCCTATCTGGATCAGAATGTACTCTCTACCTCTAGAATATTGGGATGAGGAATCCCTAAAGGACATAGGAAATGGTTTAGGAGAGTTCATCAAGGTCGCAGAGGAAACTAAACTCAGAAGATATACTTCATGCAAAAGAATCTGTGTCTACATGCATCTGGCCAAGGCTCTCACGGACTCGGTAAGTCTCTATCATGATGACTTTGAATGGGTGTAAACCATATATTATGAGCATGTCCCCTTTCGATGCAGAAAATGCCATGAAAATGGCCATATCTTTCGAGATTTCCTGCTTAACCAGTCTCCCAAACCCACTGCTACCCCTGAAAACACTGATGCAGAGGGTTTCACCAAAGTACCCAGCCGCAAAAAGCATGATAAGAAACCTACCTCCACCCCCAAAGTTCCACCTCATGCTTCCATTGCTCCTTCTACCCATAATAGCTTTGATATCTTAGCTAAACAACCTCTGACAGAAGGAGAATCCTCGCGCCAAGCAGCTGAAGTTACCAAACCCACCATATCTGAACCATCTGTTGACCCCCTAATCCCCTAGCCTTCACCCAAAGCCCAAAGCTCCACAAGAACCTCCAAGCTTCACTCCCAATCTCAACAATGACTTAGATCGGATAGTCTGGCAGCCCAATCATATGGATATAGATGGCCACTCTCAAGCGACCTCCCTCAAAACTGGATCAGTGATAGAAGGAAGCCAACCCAGTCATATGGAAGAGGAACCTGAAAGCTTTGACTTAGGAGATATGGACATTCTAGGTTTGGAGCAGGCTTGTAAGCAAAAAAATTATGACAAAATACCTAAAAGATAGATTGATAGCCTAGAGGTGATTCTATTTCGAGCGCAGCAACAAAGATTAGTAAGCATACAACCAAGAAGTCATTGGGATGGAAAAAAGCTATTCAAAGAAACAAAAAAATGAGGGTGAAGAACAGATCTGCAGAGGACCATCATTGTAGGGGAAATGCTAGTGGAATCTAGGAGATATCCCAAGTTGACCAAGTACTATCGGCCGATCTCCAACAGTTCCCAATGAAGCTCACCTCATTGAATATTTGAGGGCTCAACAGCCGCACAAAATTCCTGATGATTAAAAACATGATTCAACAGGAAATACCAACTATTTTTCTCATGCAAGAAACTAAGTGCAATAGCCATAACCTCATCTCCAAAGTATGGTTTGGGTGCAACACAGTAGTAGTAGATGCCTCATGAGCCTCTGGAGACCTGGCAATCGCATGGGATCCATAGATTATTTCACTCTCTAACTTTCATGCTTCACACAATCTGATACAAGCATCCTTCCATCTAATCGAAACAAACATCCATGGACACCTATCCAATGTATACTTCCCTCAAGATCCGATGCATAAAATTTCTCTACTAGATACCATGGAAATCCTCAATGCTACTCGACATCATCCACTTTGGATCATCGGGGGAGACTTCAATATGATCACCAAGTTAGAAGAAAAGAGGGGAGGTTGAGCTAAACTCGAAATGGATAGCAACCGCTTCAAGGAATTCATCCAAAGAAACTAGTTAATTGACCTTCCTTTTTCCAATGGCATGCACACATGGAACAACAAGCGCACAGGCACCCAGCAAATTTCCTCCAAGCTTGATTGCTTTGGATAATGCTATCCACTTAGGGGGAGATATACACTCTTCCATTCTACCCCTATCTGGTTCTCATCACTGGCCCATTCTTTTGTGGTGGTTGTGTCCTGGAGCCTCCTCTAGATGTCCCTTCAGATTTGAAGCTTTTTGGCTTACTCATCCTGAATTTAAAAGTATGGTCACAAACAATTGGAGAAATTTCACACCTCCGGCAAGATCCAAAATGTATCAATTCCAACAAAAGCTCAAAAATCTCAAGAATCAGATCAAGCAATGGAACCACTTCACCTTTGGGAACATCTTTCAACAACAGAAGATTCTGGAACAAACCATGTCTGAACTTCAGCAGTGCATAATCACTGAAGGAAGAACGGAGTCTCTAGTTGCCCAAGAATAGAGTATACTCTCTAAGTTGGAAGAAAGAAGAAGGTAAGAGGAAATCATATGGAAGCAGAAATCATGAATAAGATGGCTGATCAGGAGCTCAAATCTGAGCTTGGGAAAAAGCTCAAAAATGAAAGTGCTCAAATTGATTTGGAACCTGAGCTACAGGATAGGCCTCGGAGATACGATCCCAACACCACGAACGGCACTAAAAACTGACGCTATATGGAGAAGTTATTCAACTTTGAAGTTCTTCAATTTCAGTGAAAAAAAAAAGGCCAGCTTGACTTTAGAAATTGGCAAATATTAAAAAAACAATATTCTAGGAATATTCCTCAAAATATTCTAAGGAATATTCCTTATGGACCAATTTCACTGCGACAAGTGGCAATCTGTCATTTGATACAAGTTTGACTTTCCATAAGTTTGACCAATTATAGGCTGCCACGTGGCAAGCCCAGAAGGCGCCACGTGGCACCCTGGTCGGTGAAATGGCGTATTAAAAGTTATGCATATTTGTGGTTTGAACCCACGACCTGTGATTCACAAATGCAACGTTTTACCATTGGCCCACCGCCTCTAGTGTTGACATATGAACCACAAAAATTATATTTGACTTTACTATGGCAACGTTCAAACGGTTAAAGGTTGGCTACAATTGCGCATGTGAACGTGGAGATTGTTAACTGCAACATTTAATACTGCCACCAATTTAGCGCTGGTTCCACCAGATTAGGCGGATGTGCCAGTTTAGTTAAGTTAACTGGCAGTGTCTCCACATTTAGTGGAGCTTGTTTAGGCCAAACTGGCAGTTTAAGTAAATGTGCCATAACTTTGGCTAGGAAAGGCCTTTTGAAGTGATTTATTTATTTATTTTGGGTCTCTTCAACATTCTGGACTCAATGGATGAGGTCTGAAATCTAATAGAGGTCATATTCATAGGTTTAAGCATCAAAGAAAATGAAGGAGCCATTAGGGCCTGGAAGGAGAATGCTGTGTTTTGGACTGTATTTCTCTGTTTAAGGTAAATGAATGGGAATTATTAGCTATTTCATGTCTTTTGAATCTGTTTAGATTTTTTTCAGATCCTGTTAAGAACTTTAGAAAGCCAAAAAGCTTCATTTAAGTTCTAGAGGCCATTTTCCAAACAGAGTGTGTAGGCGAAACCGGAGCAGCCGAAGGCCGTTTTTTATGAAAAAAAACTCTATCTTGACTATTTCAGTCATTCTGGAACCAATGGAAGTGGTTTTAGATCATTTTGAGTACTTCTAAATTTCGAGAAGTTGACATGAAGTCGTGGGCAGCCCTCGGCAAACCGTGGAGGAGAGCCATTTTTGGGGATGTTGTGCTTAATGTAAGCAATTTATCAGTTTTTATTTTATTTTTGATCATTATTGGATGCAGCAGTAGTGGTTTCAGGAGCAGAAACATAAATCTGAGGGAGTTTGTGCCATTTAGAAGCTCAGAGAAGCTTAGTGCACCGACAGAAGGATGTGTGTCCATGGAAGCCTAAAGCTATTTGCAGGAATTGGACAGCCATTAAAGGGATTTAAAATGGTATTATCAGCCCTTTGCATCATTTTTGTATTCATTGTGGTTAAGTGTGGAGCTTTTAAAAGAATTTAAGTACCTTAATCCCAAAGAGTTTAGTCATGTTGACGAAGCTCAAAGGAGATGTAGCCCAAGAGTTGGGGTGAACTCCTATATTATATTGCTGTTGTGTTTTGTTATTATATGGCTGAATTATGTTGTTGATATATATGTTAAGTTTCAGCAAAAACAAATAAACTTAAAACACATAAATAGAAGAAAAGACATACACCTCTTCCAAGCAAAAATTCCGCATAATGTCAAGTTTGAGTAAGGTCATTTTAATTAAGTCTGAGTGTTTACTTCTATTATTTCTTTAGGCAGAGTCTGTAAGAGGGCTAGGTAGCTTATGGATTCATCCTTTCTTTGAAAGGTGACATATCTGGTAAATGCCCCTACAGTCTATCTCTGTATTAGAAATAAAAAGTTCTCACATTTTCAGATTTAAAATTTGGAGTATTTGCACTCATTTACATAAATGAAAATGGATACCTTGCACCCTTTTCAAGTACATTCCATTTTCAGATCAATGGCTAAAGGAAGGGGAGAAGAATACTAAATTCTTTCATCGCTCAACCATTCAAAGACGAATGCACAATCGGATTGCACAACTGCAGAATCAACAAGGAGAAAGGCTAGAGGAACATGAGGATATTGAGAAGGAGCTCCTAAAACATTTCAAGCTTGTTCTACAAGAACCCTAGGGATGCAGATAGCAAGAAATCAAAAAGGTTACCAACATATCCCTAAAATTATCACTGAAGAACATAACAGAATGCTCCTCCACCCAGTCTCCCTTCAGGAGGTTGAACAAGCAATGGCTCAATTCAAATATGGTAAAGCTCCAGGTCCATATGGTTTCACCTCCAATTTCTTTCATCACTTCTGGGATCTCATCAAATTGGAAGTTTTGAATCTGGTGGAGGAATCTAGAGAACTGCATTGGATTCTCCCCTCTCTCAATGCTACCTTTCTAGCCCTCATTCCAAAAGAGGAACATTCTAACACCCCTGATGAATACAGACCCATTGCGTTATGTAATATTATCTACAAGGTGATTTCTAAGGTCATTTCTAATAGGCTTAAGACCCTGCTTCCTCTGCTTATTTCGCCAGAACAAACAGGCTATGTTGAAGGATTACAGATTTTGGATGGGATCATACTCACTCATGAAGTCATTCACTCCCTGAAACACACCAAGAAGGTAGGTATGCTCTTAAAAATTGATCCAAAGCTTTTGAAAAATTAAGTTGGGACTATATCAAGCAGGTGCTTATTTCTTTTGCTTTCAGCCCCTCCCAGACTAGATGGATTATGAACCTCATTTCTTCCCCCTTCTATTCTATCCTCATTAATGGTATCCCATCCCGCCCTTTTTCTCCCTCTAGAGGCATGCGCCAAGGTGATCCCCTCTCACCTTTCCTCTTTGTCCTTATGGCAGAAGGGTTTGAACATCTTATTCAAAATGCAATCCACACTCAAAACCTCCGTGGAATCTCCATTCATGGCTTTTAGCCAACCACCCATCAACAATTTGTTGATGATAATATGATGTTTGTTCATCCCTCTGTTCAAGAAGCTCTTACTTTCAAATCTTTGCTTGATATTTTCTCGGATGCCTCAAGCACCTCTATCATTGCTGGCAAATCTCAGATCTTCTTCTTCAATACCCCAGCAATTACCCAATGTAATATTGCCAGGATTCTTGGCTTCTCCATAGCTTCTCTACCTGCCAAGTACCTTGGAGCGCCCTTAATTGATTCCGCGATTAGACACTCATCCTGGCAAGAGCTCTTAGAGAAACTTGAAGCCCGCCTCTACTCGTGGACCTATAGATCCCTTAATATTTCTATTCGACTTATCCTAATCAAAGAAGTCTTGCAATCCATGCCCCTTTATCTCTTCTCTATTCTAGCGGCACCAAAATGGGTCCTCAAGCAGCTCAAGAACCTACAACGCAATTTCCTTTGGGGCTCCTCTCGTTGAAACTGCAAATGGGCTCTACTAAAATGGTCAATAGTTTGCACGCTAAAAATGGATGGCGATCTAGGCCTAAGAGATCCGTATCATAGCAATGTAGTCATGGGTGCTCGTATATGGTGGAAATGGTTATCTACGCCACGCACACCATGGGCACATCTCTGGAATGTCAAATATGCCAACAACATACCTCCTGAATATCTTATCAGACTGGCCACAACTGATACGGGCTCTCTAATTTGGAATGTTTCTAAACAACACAGAGCCCTCATTCAAGAACACAGCTTCTGGGAAGTCAGAGACGGAGGTACAACCCGTTTCTGGGTAGATTCTTGGCAACAAAGGCCCAAATTGGCAAATCTTATATGGCCTCAGCAACACGTGGATCACCTTGACCAATTGGATAACAAAGTCAAACACTTATGAGAACCCACCACAGTATAGGGATACCATCAATGGATACCAACAGCTCAGATCTGTGAGAATTGGCAGGGGGAAACAACTATGGAGATTGATATAGAGCTCAATAGCAGAAGAATCAGATATTCAGAGAAGAAAGATCTTCTTAGGTGGGGTTACACTCCTCAAGGCACGTTTACTACTAAGGAAGCATACACCTTGATGTATCCCACCCAAGAACCTAAAGATTCGCTCTGGATCCAAATATGGCGACCTGGCATCTAGCCCAAGGTTTCCACCTTCCTTTGGCTCCTATGCAACAAACGCATCCTCACCTGGGATAATCTTCTAAAAAAAGGATTTATTGGACCTTTCAGATGCCCCAACTATTTAATGCAAATCAAAACTATCCAACATCTAATGGATACATGCACCTTATCCAACAAACTATGGGAAAAATAATCTTTAGATGCAGAAGATCTAATCGCATAAAGGGTGATGTTGTTAGCACCATTTGAAATTGGCCTTCAGAACCTTATAATGGAAAGTTATTAAACACTCTTTGGACTCTTCTCCCGGGCCTTCTCCTGTGGACAGTCTGGAAGGAAGGAACAAAAGAATATTTATGAATCAGATCACCCCACAGGATACCATTTGGAACAACCTTTGCCTTAACCTCCAAGAAACACTCTCTCTACACCAATGGTAGGACAATGATATTCCAACTCAAGATCAGGAGAATCTCATCTGGGCGAATTAGCAACTTTCATTTCCATTCCTCCCCTCCAGTACCACCACTCCTTCCAACCATCATGAGTCACCCATCACATGGGTTCCCCCTCTGGCTGGGTTGATCAAGATGAATTTTGATGGAGCCTCCAAAGGCAATCTGGGAGCAGCAGGATTCGGTGGCATCTTCGCGATTCTGTTGGTACCCCCCTTTTATTCTTCTTTGGATCCATAGAATGGGATTCCAATAACTCTGTTGAACTGGAAGGTTTATGGCAGGGTCTCTGTCTGGCTCAGCTACACAATTTTTTCCCCATTGAAGTTGAAGGAGACTCTCAAATCCTCATTAATGCAACTACTCATATCCTCATGGGAGCTTCTGCCTCAAAGGTTGCCAAGAGTTGGCATCTTGCTGCTAGATTTGAGCTCATAGAACAGTGGCTGAAGTACCATCGGGCGATCTCCTTCAAGCATGTCAAATGCTCGGGTAATAAAATAGTGGATCGGCTTGCAAATAGGGGAATGGACTATTAACATGCACTCTATGCTAGCCCTCTCAGTAATCTCCATGATACCTCTCTCATACAGGAATGTAATAAGTTGGTGCACATAGAAACTACACTCCCAGATGCGGGTGAACATTGAAGGTGGGCATACGATGAGCCCAGTGCATGACACATGGCTCAGCCACATGGTCACACATGGGCTCAAGCCGTGGGCATCAAAACCTGCCAACTACTCTCAATGATGCCTCATTAATTCGTCCATTAGTCGATGTGGCCACCACCCTTTCAAAATTCCTCCACGCTACAACATCCCTCCATCATCTTCAAGCTGCATCTGCCCCTCTGTGGTCTCAGAGCTTAGCTCTCGAACATCCACAGGGAGGCGATGCAACCTCTATTTTTGTATTGTTCTCACCCCTGGTCACCACTTCTCCCATAGCCTCCATTGCAACCTTAATTTTGCTTCAGAGCCTTCAGCTCCTCAGACTTCTGTTCCTTCGGTTGAGCTCTCTTAGCCCATCACCAACGCTTCCACCAGTTTCATAATGCCCAGGCGCCACCAGATGTGCTGTTGCCAAGGCAATGGGCATGGGCGGGCGACTCGACCTCTGCATTCCAACTGCTTTGAGTCTTCTTCTCCGTCACTTGAGGATTCCTATGGTCGCTATCCTTATACTCTCAGTGGTAGAGGCCTAGGTCTGGCTTTGAGGCGGTCTTGCTCTTTATCTCCTGTTGGCACTTCGGTGTTGCGCCACCCCACCAGTCACTCCTCCCCACCTCTGCCAACTTTGGAGATGCTTCCCTCTCCGTTCACTGCACACTCTGCACAATTCCACTACAACTGCACCTTGGACCACCCTCGTATCACAAGGGAAGGAGGAAGCTTCCCTTGCTGATAGCCATCGCCCCAGGAAAATGCTCAGAAAATCCACAATTGACTTGGTGCCTCAACCGCCTTCGCGAAAGTCTGAAGCTCTTCCAGTCATTCAAGGTGCCCCCCCTCTTCCAGCAACAAAGGCAAGGGTAGCAGCAGGAGCGGCAGGAGCGACAACAGCAGCAGGGATTGGTCTGGCGATGATGGTTGCAAGGGCAGTGCACGCACCGCCCTAACTCCTGAACATGCCGCACTTCAAGCTAAGATTGCAGATGACTCCTCCGAGGAGTACAGGTGCCTAATTGTGGAGGATCCACCGCCTCCACACAATGACGCCTAGCTTCTACATGTTTCTTTTCAATTCAGGTCTCTTTTTATGGATTACTATGTCTCTCTTGGATATTTTTGTAATTCTGTACTATTTTTTGTATGAAGCTGGTTTCCTCGTTGTGGGCAGCTGTAGTAAGACTGGTTTGACTGGTTTCCCTTCTGGGGCAATCATTGTTTTTTTCTTTTGAGATATAATGCCTCTGGAATTGGCTAGTTCAACAATTCCAGAGGTCTGGAATTGGCTAGTTCAACAATTCCAGAGGCCAGACTCTCCATGTGCCATATGTTATATTAATAGAATTTAGACTTACTTAGAAAAAAAAATATTGAAGTGTCTCCCTTGATCAAAATATTAGTCTTTTACCACTCACTCTTAAGGTAATTGGATTTGCCTTTACTTGTCCTTGCCTAACTTCTTTTGGGAAAGAGGTTGTGAAGTGTACATTTGATGTTGAGATTGCTTTTTTCCACATAGGTTTGGTGCATATTTCTTTCTCCTCTCATAGTCATTTTTGTCTCACTTGATCAAAAGCTTTGTCTTTTACATTCTACATTTGATCATGTACCTAGCATAAATTCAACATGTACCCATTTCATATTTCAAGTCTTAGAATATAGTGAGAAATCACTTAATCAAATTCCAAGTTCCAATAGAAAATATTTAATAAAAAAAGTGCTATTTTTCATTATTGAACTCCCCCCCTTGATCAAAATATTATAGCCTTTTACCACTTTCTCTTAAGATGATTGGATTTGTCTTTGCTTGTCCTTGCTTAACTTCTTTTGGGCAAGAGGTTGTGAAGTGTACATTTGATGTTGAGATTGTTTTTGTCCACAGAGGTTTGGTGCATATTTCTTTCTCCTCTCATAGTCATTTTTGTCTCACATGATTGTCTTTTACATTCTACATTTGATCATGTACCTGCGCATAAATTCAACATGTACCCATTTCATATTTCAAGTCTTTTATGATATCTATTTCCCCTAACTATGAAAAATTCCTACAAGTTACAACTCAAGCTTGCTACCTATTAAATAATTTTATGTTATTTTCGATACAACCATCTTATATGCAATTTTATTGAGGAAATAATTTAAAACTTAACTAGAAAATTTCCAGTCTTCCTCTAATTTCCATTTTCCCTAACAATCCCAAATTTCTATCATTTAGATCTCAAGCTCATTTTCCCTCCGAAATTATATTTGACCCATGAAATGATTCTAAGTTAATTTGGTCACAACCATCTTATATGCAATCTTTCTGAGAGCATAATTTCTAACTTAGGTGGTAGGGAATAATCTACTATGCAACACTTATTTATAGTTGTTTTCAAGACCAAAGAAGCTGTCCATCCTTTATTAATCATTTTTCAATTTTAGAGTCGCAATGAATCTTGTGATGAAGGTCAAATCTAAGATATTTGTATGAATTAAGTTCCTCTACATTGATAATTTCATACATAAAGATAGTGTAAATGATCTTTTAAAATCTAATTATCACAACCTTTATCTCGTAAATGTCTATTGGTAGACATGTATAATAAGTGAAATCTTGGAAAATTCTTAGTTACTTGATGAGATAAGAGAGAGACTACATCAACCATTCATGTTATGATATCAACCTAGAAATTTATTGTATTCGTATAGCAGCCCCTCCCCCCATCTCTAATCAACTAGGAATTCTCAAAAAAATCATTTCTAGCTTGTGTATGCCAACAAAATATAACAAAACAAAGTCTATATAATCAAATAAAAAATATGAGTTAATTCATGTAAATATCTAGAAAAACTTCAAGCTTAAACGAAATCGTAACTGGAAATATAACAATGAGAAAATGAATAAAGAATGATGGAAGGCCTATTTTAGTTTTGAGAAAATTGTGTATGATCAAATGTTTGCTTTCAGGAGAAAGTGAAGCTCCTCTTTCACACCCAGAATGCTCTAGTTATCTTATATGGTTTTGAAGCGTAGGTTTGTAGCATCTCTAGAGAATTATAGAGGAATTGAAAAAAGAAGAAGTGTTTTATAACTTATAATATTGATATTAAAATCAATATGTTATATCTCATCCCCTTCATAAAAGTTGGTATTTACTCCATTAAGAGTATGGTTGTGACTAGGAACATTATGTACAATCAAAATACAATTAACATGAGAAATGAGAGGTTTATTAAGATTGCTTCAAAATTTGGTCAACACCGAGGTTAGCACAAATTTACTGAGCCTTTGCTAAACCATTTCGAACAAATGAGGTAGTCATTTCATAGAATAATGATGACATTAATAATACCCATAAAAGTATAAAGATTGAGGAAAACTTCCCTCCAATATTTATGAGCATAAAAACAAATTTCTAAAACAAGAGCAAAAATATTTTGGAATTGACAAGGGAAATATATTATCATTATAAAAAATATTTTGGAATTTACAAGGGAAATATATTCTATACAAATTGAAAGAGAAATCAAAACATCATTTATTCCAATTAATATGAGAATTTTTTTTAATGAACAAGGCATTGAAAAAGTACTATTACATGAAAATCTAGAAAACTAGTGATTAAATTATATTCCAAGCTAGAAAAAATTCCTTCCCATATAAAGTCTCATTATGAATGAATTTAAAAATCATTAAAAATCAAGAGATCAAGAATTAAGATCAATTTAGATATTGGTGAATCAAAAATTTGGATTTTAAAGACGTGGATGGCACTATTGTCTCCACATCAATCCCATGATCTGAACCATACTGAAGCAAACCATACTAAAGCGTTGCTTGCTCCATTAATGTCTTGGCTACATAATACATCTGAAAACCAAATATTTAAATTTCTTCTTAATTTTATAGTTGAAGATGTGAGTGTGAGACTCTACTAAGACTAGGAAAAAAAACAAAACTAAAAAGGAAGAAGGAAATAATAATAATGATAAGAACAATAAAATAATTAACAAACATATTCAAATTTATGAGTAAGGAATTAGGAGGTTAATGAATAGGGAATGGATTGACCATAGTAGGGAAGGTATTGACGATAGTAGGATTGAGGTTGGAATTTATGAATAGGGAAGAGGTTGATCATAGTAGGATTGAGGTTGGAAGTTATTTTGGGGTGAATTAAATTATTTTAGCAAGGTCAAAGTTCAAACAATAACATCCATCCCCAGAAAATAATTTAACAAAAAATGAGGATGAGTAAAAAGGGATTGAAGATAAGTTAAACTAGCCTAGATGCATCGTAACACTAGATCTATCAAGCGCCTAGAAGGATCAAATATCTCAAGGGGAAAACCTCTTTTTTTAGTGCAAAACTTGAGAAAAGGTTTGCACCTTGAGAGATTTGATCTCTCCGAGTGCTTGATAGATCTGGAGTTAAAATGGATCCAAGCTAGTTTCAGTTTTGTGTGGCCAAGGAAAATCTATCGAACATATGATTAATTTTATAAATAATATGTAAATACATCTATATTAATATAACCATTTTAAATATGCTAAATATGTCTGAGTCATTTTAATTTTAAATTTATTTAGTTACCTCAGTTTGTTGATATGATAAATATTGTTAATAACTTTAATTATGAAAATGATGAAATAGAAATTTTGAATGCAAAGTGACAATGTAATAGTGTTTAATGATAGAAAAGTTGAATAATAAGAATGTAGTCGATTACAAATAGGCCTCATTGTGATCAATATCAAACCATTTTATTCTACTATTATTATTGTCACCCTTGTTAATTTTGTCATATATTCATATAGATTATATGAAAATACAGTTGAAATCATAAACCATTTAAATATTTAGCTCGAGTTGTTGTAGTAGAAATCATGCATTGTCTCTCTTTCTCTCCAATACTAATAGGTTGAATTACTGTAACACAAAAATCAATGTACCTTGTTAATAATTTGTTGTGCTTACACTAAAATCAATGCATACTATTAATCCAATCACTTTAAAATTAATGTACCATCATACATCCAATTACATCAAATCATAAATCAACATATACACCTAAATCAATGCATCTAATGCAATAAATCAAATAAAATTAAAAAACATCTAAATTGAGATAAATGCATCTAATGCAAGTAATCAAATAGGATTAGAAATCAACATCTACACTCAAATCAATGCATCTAGTACGAATAAGAAAATAGGATTATAAACCAACATCTACACTAAAATCAATGCATCTCATTGCAAGTAATCAAATGGGATTAGAAATCACTATCTACATTAGAATCAATGCACTTAGTGCAAGCAATCAAATAGGATTAGAAATCATCTACATTGAAATCCATGCATCTAGTGTAAGCAATCAAATAATTAGAAATCAACATTTACATTGAAATTAATGCATCTATTTCAAGAAATCAAATAAGATTAGAAATCACCATCTACATTGAAATAAAAGCGTTTAGTACAAGTAATAAAATAAGATTAGAAATGATCTACATTGAAATAAATGCATATAGTGCAAGTGATCCAGGAGGATCTCCACCAACAAAGAAGTTTACTTATGCACCATGAAGACACTTTATGATGGGTGACAAAGTAATTCATTATTTCATTTAAAAATTATGAAGTGGATAATGTTCTAAGTGAGTGGAAAATGACTCACCAAAATATTCACTTATTTTTCCATTTGAGAAATTAGTTTTATGTGAGAATTGACCTCACAACTAATTTGCTATTTCTCATTGAGAGGTTGAGCTTTCTTGGCATGGATAAGATCCTTGAAGTTGGGTTTGCCATTTTTGCCTTGAGTAAGTTTTGAAGTCCTAGAATCATGGAGTTTGTCTTTCCTTAAAATGTCTTGATATCCTACTATTGTGGATTGGGGAGTTATGGGGAAAAACTATATAAACTCATGATGTGAGCCTTATGGAAGGGGGAGAAAGGATAGGAAACTTAGCCTTTGAAAGCCATAGTGCTTGGCTAATGCTCAGCCATGGAACTGGAATGTATGAAAGCTTAATTTGAAGATGAAATATAAAGGATCTGCCTTCCAATTGAAGCAGGTCTGGAGATGTAACCCCAGTGAGTTGGAGGGGTGAACTCCGTTACCAATTTGGTTGTCTTTCGCTTATGTGTTATGTGCTTCCCGATTATGTTTAATTCATGTTAATATGTGTATGCTCTAACATGCTCATTTGAACCTGTATAAGCCATAGTCGTTTTAAAAGATCTTAGTACCGTACACGTGATGGTTGGGTAGTACTCGACCCGTGATCGGATCAAGTGGTATCAGAGCAGGTGACTGCTTTGCAGGATGGGCAAAGGAACGAAGCACGCTAAAAGACTGCAAGAGTTGCAAGAGATAAACGAAAGCCTTCAAGCCAAAAATGCAGAATTGCGAAGATTATTGCTCGATAAGCAGGAGCTTCAAGAGATGCTACGAGCTAAAGAGGAGATATTGTCTAAATTGCAGAAAGTTGAGACAACAGAGGTTGCATGTCAAACCGAGGTATGTGATGTCACTTCAAGTTCTATTCTCTCTCAATATGAAACTAATGTTGGCATGAAAATCCTCACGAAGATGGGGTATAGCGGAGGTGGACTTGGCATAAATGGCCAAGGAATCACCCAACCATTGGAGGTTGTACCAAGACAACCATTTGCAGGTTTGGGTTATCGACAAGAAGAAGGAGAATGCTCGAAGGTAGCTGAAACAAAATTCATCCCTTCATCACCCGATTCCAAGAAAGGAATCAAGCCACCTAGTTTCCATCAATTTAAGGACAAGCCAAGAAGGTATGACAATCATTCAGATTCTACTTTTGCACATAAGAGAAGTGATTGCTTTCATAGATCTGCTAACTATGGTGTAGTTAAGCATCATACAAGGAAATAGTG
This sequence comes from Pinus albicaulis, assembly GCA_034641835.2. Lineage (NCBI taxonomy): Eukaryota > Viridiplantae > Streptophyta > Pinopsida > Pinales > Pinaceae > Pinus > Pinus albicaulis. Next base: position 136,376 of record JAXQQM020079440.1, read on the forward strand.
GGTTAAGAAGACAGATTTTCCCACAAGAAGGGAGACCAAGAAGAATGAGAACGTTCTAAATCCTCCTATCATGAAGACACAGTGGAATGGGAAACGGTCTAATTTCTGCAATTTCTGCAAAATCAGTGGCCATTGGGAGAAGAAGTGCTGGAAGTTGCACCCCGAAATTCGCCAAGAGTCAACATATGGCGAAAGAGCTCGTGAAGAAAGCTCCATTCACCATTCAAAAAGCACGCTTACAAGAAAGAAATGCTTGGTTCGAGTTGGGTAAGCAGTTCATGATGTTTCTGCAGGTTATGTTTATGATATTTTGCAAAATTTCGAGTTTTATGGGAGCAGGTATCCGTCTTTTGATGAGAAGTGCTCAAAATTTGTTTGACTCGGAATCAACAAATAATGACACCATCGCGAAGAGCTCGACAAGAGAAATCCGACGACGCTTGAATCGCGTCAAACAGCCTCCGGATCGAAAAGTTATTGCAACCTGAAATTTTGTCAAATCAAGAGCAGGTGATGTCGGAAGTCAATCTGGGTCGAGAAATTTGCAACATTGTAGCCTGTGATCGATCGGAACGGGTGGATCAAATACCCTAGCAATTATTATTGCAGCAGCATCATCTTTCCACAACAGCCAATTCAATTCTGATCAGGTCAGCTAAAGCCTTTGAGCTTTGGAAAGTAACGAGTCTGTAGATTACTTACCAGCTCCGCGAATCTATTCATGTATCATACTGCAGAAGTTCTTGAGTTATTATAAGCAAAATTAGATTACACTTATTAGCTCGACTCAGTGCCCTGTACTGACTGGCTAAATTACTTAGCGATATAATTTGTAATCTTCGAACACTTTGAACTTCAAATGTCAGAAGCATTGAATCTCACCAGGCCTATGTCATGACCAATCAGCACAAGTAAGTTATTATTGCTCACAGAGATCTCTACCAATATTGCATCATCTTGATGTAATCAAGAGAATTGAGTGCAAAGCATCAGTCGAAACCAGTGCTACGAACTTGCAGCACATTGTTTTTGGCATTGCAGCTTCGGCTCAGAAATGGCAGGATCCAGCATCAGCGATAGAATCATGCTCACGCCGAAATCCACAATCTTGACCTAGCGCACTTTGTTGAGCAGAAGATTCTAAGGATGGATGTCACTGTACATGATCTTGTGGGTGTGGTGATTGCTTGAGGACGTGGAAAAGCTGCCTGGCGATAAAATCGTAAAGCTTGATGCTTCGTTGTAACTGCCCATTAATGTTGGAGGATTGGTAAGATCTCTTCCGTGATCGGTGCAGATGTGTTCGAGATCTCCGCCAAGGTTTTTGGTAACCAGCTCCCTGGATGGCGCAGAGGCGATGTGGTGAATCTGTGCACGGAATTGACCAAAGAAGGGGCGATGCTCTTTGTCAACGTGGAGGTTGCTGATATCGATCGTGAGATTGTGACTGCGTCGTGATCGTGGATAGCTACCGGAGGATGCAACAAACAGTTACGTCGACGGCGTGGTGGATGCAACAAACAGTTACGTAGACGACGTGGTGGATGCGACAAACAGTCAATTCTGTCTCTGCGTAAATCGGAATTTAGGTTTGTTGTTGTGTCATGGTTTAAAGAGCTTCGTGGATCTATCCCTATGGAAAGAATGGACTTTGCAATTGATGCTGTGAAAACTCTTAGGCAACGGCTTTAGATCTCCTGGCTTGCGTTGATCTTGCACTGCCTAATCGAGATTTATCCTTTCCATATGCTGAACTTTCACGAACCTATGCAAAGATGAGAGCAGAGGTTGCTTCACTGATCCGAATTGCAGATGCCTCGGGTTCCTTTCAAAATGTGTTCGCTGCTGGAATTCCTCCAGCAGATGAGCTAGGTATAGATGTCGTGATTGATCTTGGCACAAAGCTTTCAGCGTCCAAGGATGCATTATCAGGAGATGGGAAGGAGAAACAAACTCTTGAGAGTTTGGAGGCATCAAGGCAACGAGTTTTGGCCACTGCAGGTTATTTGAAAACTGTTCAGGGACAAGGTAAACGTACAACCATTATAACATGGGCTGATACTGCATACACGCTGGATAATACTGGGAGACCCATTGGCACTTACAAGAGTGCATATGTTGCTGTAGAGTCGGTTTTTTTTTTGTTGCTGTAAATATCTCATTCCAGAACGATGCGTATTTTCCCAATTCGGTCAAACAAATACCGACAAGCTGTAGCCCTGAGGATTTCAGGAGAAATGGCTTCGTTCTACAGCTGCGGTTTTTTTGGTCACCAGGATAGTCTCTTCGATGATAGAGGCAGCCATTATTTTCGCTAGTGCACTATTAAGGACTTTCTGGACAAGTTGCGAACAATTTTCGTAGCTGGTCGTTTATTTTGGGCATCAACTCCCTTCTGGAAAGAGAATGAATGTGCAACCCGGGAAGAATGTTAAAGGCTTGACACATACAATGCTAGACAAGATGCACTAACTTCATGTCACTTTGACAGAGACCGTCTGACGAGGAGCGCGATAGTACTTGACGAGTGAGGTGTAGGCATGTAATCACTTGGAGGCAACGCAATGGAGAAATTCACAATGGTTTGCTATTGGATGAATTTATGTTCCACGATCCGACTCAAGTTTTGTCTTTTTCAACTGTTGCATGGATTGTGACGGCCGCAACAAGTGTCTTCTGCCTCGACAATCAACCTCGTGTTTTGATCCAAGTATTTGAAGGAAGTCTCATGTCTCACACTAGAAGCTTGGCATGTATGTGTGAGAGTTGTTACACGGGGGGGCCTTTGGGGAACAGTGAATTGTCAGTGTGCAAATGGATGTATCTTACGTGGCCTCCCTCCTTACGGTGGACAGACATAAATGGGTAATTAAAAGTGGCATTTTATTTTATTTCCTTACCCATAGTTCGTTGATGCACTTTTTGTTTAATGGGGGATCTAAATCATTATCACATTCCAAGTGAATATGATATTTGGCATATATTTTGTAAAAGGGTGGAATTTTCATTTTTTTTCACCATTAGTGCTTCTTGTTATGCACCCATTATGCACTCATTATGGAGAGGGGATCTAAAACTTTAAAATTTTTTCCTTTGAGCAGATATTGGCCACATTAAATTACTTGCAGTTGCCATCATATTTTGGCATCAGAAATTTGGCATGTAAGTTGTCAAATGCCATGTAATAGGCCATAGTTGCCATCATGAAATTCATGATGTAAAGTTGATTATGAAGCATTGTAAAAGGCTTGTTTCAGCCACTCTTATGTGAGGGAGAGTGTGAGGTGTATTTTTACGCATTAAGCCTTGTTGGCTTCTTTGTAATCAGGTTGAATGAGGCAATTTGCCTAAGCCATTTTGGCATGTAAACTTGACCAATGAACTCTTGGCAAGTGTTGTAAACAGGTATGATCAGCTACAGGTTGCAGCTTTCTGCAGATGTGGACTTTCGCATTCTGATCCTGAAGGACTGAGGTGAAGGGATCTTGGAGGAATGTTCCTTTTTCAGACATTTGTGTTGCAGCTTTATGCAGATGTGGACTTTCGCATTCCGATCCTGAAGGACTGAGGTGAAGGGATCTTGGAGGAATGTTCCTTTTTCAGACATTTGTGTTGCAGCTTTATGCAGATGTGGACTTTCGCATTCCGATTCTGAAGAACTGAGGTGAAGGAATCTTGCAGGAATGTTCCTTTTTCAGACATTTGTGTTGTAGCTTTATGCAGATGTGGGCTTTTGCATTCCGATTCTGAAGGACTGAGGTGAAGGAATCTTGTAGGAATGTGCCTTTTCAGGCATTTGTGTTGCAACAGTTGCAGGTGTTGGCATTATCTTCCGATTCTGAAGAACAGTGGGTGAAGGAGTCATGATGGAATTTTCCTTTCAGAGACATTTGCATACAGTTGAGTTGATTGAAGCTGATACTTTTGGAGACCAAAAGTTTTCTTTTCGGGGAGGTTTGATCCAGGAGGATCTCCACCAACAAAGAAGTTTACTTATGCACCATGAAGACACTTTATGATGGGTGACAAAGTAATGAGTGAATTAATTCATTATTTTCATTTAAAAATTATGAAGTGGATAATGTTCTAAGTGAGTGGAAATGACTCACCAAAATATTCACTTATTATTCCATTTGAGAAATTAGTTTTATGTGAGAATTGACCTCACAACTAATTTGCTATTTCTCATTGAGAGGTTGAGCTTTCTTGGCATGGATAAGATCCTTGAAGTTGGGTTTGCCATTTTTGCCTTGAGTAAGTTTTGAAGTCCTAGAATCATGGAGTTTGTCTTTCCTTAAAATGACTTGATATCCTACTATTGTGGATTGGGGAGTTATGGGGAAAAACAATATAAACTCATGATGTGAGCCTTATGGAAGGGGGAGAAAGGATAGGAAACTTAGCCTTTGAAAGCCATAGTGCTTGGCTAATGCTCAGCCACCCTCACCATGGAACCGGAATGTATGAAAGCTTGGAATGTATGAAAGCTTAATTTGAAGATGAAATATAAAGGATCTGCCTTCCAATTGAAGCAGGTCCGGAGATGTAACCCCAGTGAGTTGGAGGGGTGAACTCCGTTATCAATTTGGTTGTCTTTCGCTTATGTGTTATGTGCTTCCTGATTATGTTTAATTCATGTTAATATGTGTATTCTCTAACATGCTCATTGAACCTGTATAAGCCATAGTCGTTTTAAAAGATCTTAGTACCGTACACGTGATGGTTGGGTAGTACTCGACCCGTGATCGGATCAGCAAGTAATCAAATAATATTAGAAATGAACATCTACACTAAAATCAATGCATCTAGTGCAAGCAATCAAATAGGATTATAAATCACCATCTACACGGAAATCAATGCATCTATTGCAAGAAATATTCTTCCCTCTCCCCCCCCTCCATCTACATCTATATTTTCGTCCATTTCTCCTTCTTTGTCTCTTTATCTCACCCCCTCAAAACACACGTGTTTTGTCACTCCATATCTATCAATCTCTCTGTCCCTCCCTCCTTGTCTCCATCTCTCTCTTATTTATTCTGACCTTCCAGATATATCTATATCTCCCTCTTTCTCTCTATATCACCCCAAAAACATACACTCTCTTTCTCCAATATATATATCTATCACTCCCTCCTCCTATACCTCTCTCTCTCTCTCTCCCGCAATTTTATTTATCTTCCCTCATGTTGTTCTCTCTCAATCTCTCTCCATCTTCCTTATCACTCCCCCCTCTCTCTCTCCACCTTTCTCTCTCTATGTCTTTATTCTTACCTCCCTCTCTCTCCCCCTCCATATCCATCTCTCTTTCCCTACCTCTCTCCACTCTCTCTCTCTCTCTCTCTCTCTCTCCAACTTTCAGCTTTGTTACTATATACCTCTCTCTCTCTCCTTCTCTTGCCCCTTCTCTCCATCTCTCCCTCTTTATCTCTTTATCTCACCCCAAAACATACACACTTTCTCTCCATATCTCTGTTGTCACTCCCTTTCTCTCTCCACTTCTCACTTTCTATGTCTTTCTTCTTCCCTCCCTCTCTCCCCCTCCAACTCCATCTCTCTACCCCTCCCTTTCTCCTCCTCTCTCTCAAGTCCTCTCTCTCGTCCTTCCTCTATGTCTCTTTCTCTCCTACCTCCTTCTCTCTTCCCCCTGGTCTCTCTCTCTCTCTTAATCTCTCTCTCTCATACAATCCTCTCTCTTCCACCATCACTCTCTTCCTCTCTCTCAAGTCCTCTCTCCCCATTTCTCTCCTACCTCCCTTTATCATAAATCAACATATACACCGAAATCAATGCATCTAATGCAAGAAATCAGATAAAATTAAAAAACAACATCGATATTGAGATAAATGCATCTAATGAAAGTAATCAAATAGGATTAGAAATCAACATCTACACTCAAATCAATGCATATAGTGTGAATAAGAAAATAGGATTATAAACCAACATCTACACTGAAATAAATGCATCTCAGTGCAAGTAATCAAATGGGATTAGAAATCACCATACATATTGGAATATATGCATTTAGTTCAAGCAATCAAATAGGATTATAAATCATCTACATTGAAATCCATGCATCTAGTGTAAGCAATCAAATATAATTAGAAATCAACATCTACATTGAAATTAATGCATCTATTGCAAGCAATCAAATAGGATTAGAAATCACCAGCTACACTGAAATCAAAGCATTTAGTGCAAGTAATCAAATAGGATTAGAAATCATTTACATTGAAATCAATGCAAATAGTGCAAGTAATCAAATAATATTAGAAATGAACATCTACACTAAAATCAATGCATCTAGTGCAAGCAATCAAATAGGATTAGAAATCACCATCAACACTGAAATCAATGCATCTAGTGCAAGAAATATTCTTCCCTCTTCCCCCCTCCATCTACATCTATATCTCCATCCATTTCTCCTTCTTTGTCTCTTTATCTCACCCCCCCAAACACACACGCTTTGTCACTCCATCTCTATCAATCTATCTGTCCCTCCCTCCCTGTCTCCATCTCTCTCTTATTTATTCTCACCTTCCATATATATCTATATCTTCGTCCTTCTCTCTATATCACCCCAAAAACATACACTCTCTTTCTCCAATCTATCTATCACTCCCTCCTCCTCCTCCTCCTCTCTCTCTCTCTCTCTCTCTCTCTCTCTCTCTCTCTCTCTCCCGCAATTTTATCTATATTCCCTCATGTTTTTCTATCTCACTCTCTATCAATCTTCCTTATCACTCCCCCTCCTCTCTCCACCTTTCTCTCTCTATGTATTTCTTCTTACCTCCCTCTCTCTCCCCCCATCTCCATATGTCTTTCCCTACCTCTCTCCACTCTCTCACATAATCTCTCTCTTCCTTTATCTCCCACCTCTCTCTCTCTCTCTATCTCCAACTTCCAACTTTGTTACTATATACCTCTCTCTCTCCTTCTTTTGCCCCTTCTCTCCATATCTACCTCTTTGTCTCTTTATCTCACCCCCAAACATACACACTTTCTCTCCATCTCTCCGTTGTCACTCGCTCTCTCTATCCACTTATCACTATCTATGTCTTTCTTCTTCCATCCCTCTCTGCCCCTCCAACTCCATCTCTCTACCCCTCCCTCTCTCCTCCTCTCTCTCATCCTTCCTCTATCTCTCTTTCTCTCCTGCCTCCCTCTATCTTCCTCTATCTCTCTCTCTCTCATACAATCCTCTCTCTTCTCCCATCACTCTCTTCCTCTCTCTCAAGTCCTCTCCCTTGTCCTTCCTCTCTCTCCCTTTCTCTCCTACCTCCCTTTATCTCTCCCCCCCCTCTCTCTCTCTCTCTCTCCAATCCTCTCTCTCCCCCCATCACTCTATCTCTCTCAAAATATGTTACTATTTCCATCCATTTCTCCTTCTCTCTCCTTCTCAACCCCTTTGTCTCCTTCTATGTCTCTTTATCTCACCCCTAAACATACTCCATCTCTCCCTTGTCACTCCCTCTCTCTCCACTTCTCACTCTCTATGTATTTCTTCTACTCTCCCTCTCCACCCTCCAAAACCATCTCTTTGTCCCTCCCTCTCTCCTCCTCTTTCTCAAGTCCTCTCTCTTGTCCTTCCTCTCTCTCCCTTTCTCTCCTACCTCCCTCTCCATCCCCCCATCTCTCTCCCTCTCTCTCTCTCTCTCTCTCTCTCTCTGCCCTCCAATCCTCTCTCCTTCTCCCTTCCTCTCTCCACCCTCCATATTTATGTCTCCCTCTCCCTCTCTTACCTTTCTCTACCTCTCTCACTCACCTCCCTCTCTCTCTCTCTTCATTCCTCCTCTCTCATCTCCTTCACTTTATCTCCATCTCTCCCTTTTCACTCCTCCTATTTCCCAACCTCTATCACTCTATGTCTTTGTTCTTCCCTCCCATATATATCTAGATTTAATATATATATCATGATATATTAATATATATTATAATATAAGAAAATTGATATTGTATTAATCCAAGGTTATTAAATTTAATAATATTTTAATATTAATATTAGGGTTAATAATGTTTTTTTTGAATGGTATTAATAATAATTTGGTCCATGGTATTTGGCCCATAGGCTTGATATATAATTAGATGTTGATTTCTAATCATATTTGATGTATTTTTATTTATTTACCATGCTTCTTTATACCTCTTTTATATTTATTTATCTACCATACTTCTTTTATAAATATAATAATTTTCCCATGGTATTTCGCCCATGGTATTAATAATAATTTGTCCCGTGGTATTTTTCCCATAGGCTTCACCTAAACAAAACCCTTTTTCTGATTTTTTTAAATATAAAGAGGTTTATGGTGTAAATATAAAAAGATGTTTTATCTATTTACCATACCTCTAGCTTATTTATATTTTTATTTATTCATCATACCCTTGGATACGTTCGGAGTAAGTGTAAGAAAAGTTTTATTTATTTACCATAGTTCTGGTCTATTTATATTTTTATTTATTTACCATATCTCTTTTTTTAGTATTCGTAAACCTCCTCATATTTTAAATTTATATTGTTTTCCTTATGCAAATAGGAATTTACTAATGCCATGAATATAGAAATAATTTTGTTTTAAACTATATTAAGCTTTAAGTGCAATTCATCTTTACTTGCATATACATGCCTAGAACTGAAATAACGGGGAATATATAGATTAATTGGTTCGACAACGACTGTGCCTGTTGAAATACTTTGTTGGTTTGGTAATTTATCATGTTTGATAGGAAAAAGTGTCATATAAGTAATTTGTGTTTTTTTTGAGCATGTGATATTGATGAGTCATAGTATTGTAACAAAGTCTATTTAAAAAGTAAGAATCTATATAGTAAATTAAAAGTAAATCTCCATAATTAAGAATTTCATGTTCTTTTAAATATATATTTTGATGAGTATTATGGATTGATGACCGTCAACATTACCAAACATTTAATTTATATGGCTGCACTAGAATAGAAATATTGAAGAGAAAGATAAAAAAGAGATAAAAAAATTGGATACCATTCAAAATGACTTTCGAAACTGACGGTGCTTCCTTCTGCGAATTACATCTAGAATGATGAAATCCATATCACTATTAAAGTCCATTTAGATTCAGTATATGGATCTTTCTTAGCTTTCCCCCAAGGTGATGGGTGGCCATGTTGTCGATAGATATGAAGATTTAGATAGACGGTATTGTAGTCTTACTGTGTTGTGGGAAGTTAATTTGGGTGAGTTCTCCATTCTCCAATACAAGTTTATGGGTTCCATAATGGGGAAGCCTTGCAATTATTGCAAGATAAATATGTGGGCGCTGCATCTGGGAATTCTCCACCAGTACAAACATATGTTTAAACAATTCGCTCGTCATTGTAGAGGTGGTAGTGATGCGAGAGATTATTTAGTGGTTTTTTCTAAACTTTGATGCTAAACTTCATGTCGATGGTAGTAAGAGGAATGTATTAATGTGGAAGAGGTTGAATAGAATCTGAATCAGGAGATATGTTAGTGTCCAAACATGACTTCAAATTTCTGACAACAAAATTCACTATAAAAACAATTAATATAAATATTTAAGTTCGAAAAATATTAAAAAAGCTATTGAGGATAGGTTAAATAAGTAGGGATCGAGGTTGAAGTCATTTTTTACCCAATTAAGCTATCCTAGTAAATTTCCAAACTTATGATAATAACATCCACTACAGATGGATCATTCTTCCCTCCATTCGACTTGAACTCAACCTAATTAAACAAAAACAAACTCCACTCCTAATTCGGTTTTGAAAAGGAACATTTACCCAGAAAAGGGGCTTTTCACGCCTGATCGACACTGGTCCAGCAAGATTCATCAACGAAGTCCCTGTATTCACCCTTGTCTTTCACTAAAGATGTTGCAACTATTTAGGAAGTGTAAATTACAAGCCCAATGGATTTTTCCTTTGTGCAAACCCTCAAAATATCAAGAGTCCCATTCATCGTGGCTTTAATAACACCAGTTTGAAACAGAAAAAGAAAAAAAAGATAAAACCGCATAATAACAAAGTTGAATGGGGAACCCTAAAAAATTCTTTACTTCTGGATCTTTGGTGTAATCCATGGGAGTGGCCATGTGAACCACAAAGTCACAGCCATGAATGGCAGAATCAAAGCTTCCTTGTTTGTTAATGTTAGCGTTAAAGAGTGTAAGCCTCTCTCTCTTGCTCCTGGGAACCACAGAATATAGAGATTATTTTTCTCGTTCGTTGCAGAATTAGTTGAAGTGAGGTTTGTTGTGAAACTAACTGGATGTTGGTACTAGTACTGGAAATGTTAATGGTAAAGTGTTGGGTGTTAATGTCAATATGTTTAGTGTTAAAATATGCTCTTTCAGTTTACTTTTTAATAGTCCTAGGTGTTACACAACATTTTGTCACCGTCCCTGCATTCCCTATTCCAAATACTGGAGGACCATCATAGTGAACCTTGTGTACTCTCACAAATCACAATGAATGTCATTTCATCCCTTAACATGCTAGGAACAAAATCTCTGTGGACCATTCCTGAAGTAGACCCTTAAAAACAAGTACTTTTGGGTCGGCATTGTTGTGTAGTTATGTCCTAGCGCCGATGACCGGATTCGTACTAGGCCTCACACCATGGTTGCTCTATCTCTAAAGAGCCCCTGCATCGAGCTACTTTTGGAAGATTTTTTAATATGGAAATGAAGCTTCTAATATCTAAAAGCTTCGTGAGCGGAGTCATGGATGTTTGTTCGACTGGATGTGGTCGAGTTTCTCCCTTTGGCCATCTAGTTCCTATAAAGATGAAACTTCCCAAAGGGATAGACCTTTCCTCCACCATAAGTGGATCCAAAATCTCTTTCTCCACTCCTATAAATTCCTCTTCATCCCATTTATTTTGCTAGCTAGAATAGACGAAGAGCTGATAGAAGAGAATAGTCCATAGTTGTGAGAGAGAGTTTGAGCCTTTCGCCTCTTTGAGTCAATCGATGAACGAATGCTTTTGAGACATGCCTGACTGAACCTGTCAAAGGAGGTCTAAAACGTCAAGGCGTGGGTTGTAAACTCCCTTTTATACATTAATATGACATGACTGATTTCTAGTTCCATCTTTGTCTATGTTAATATTCAAATTTTCTTACTCTCCTTGACTAGTTAGATAGTTGTAAATGAAAATGTATGCTCATATTATTTTAGTGTTTTCTTGATCTTTGTGCATGTGTTTGATCTTTGAGGACATGACGGAACCTGAATGTCCATGGGACGCCATGCACCATCATTCATTTTTTCTACCAGAAAAATCATTCGTGTGTAATAACACACCAACCCATGATATCTATGCCATTCAAACGAAATATTTCCTACCATAAGAAAAAGTAGATTGTTTCAAGAATCCCATACCTGCGCCTGATGCATTTCAAGAAAGTAAAATGGCGAATATTTCACCTACCATTAAGGTGAATATTGCAAAAAAACCTTGTAAGGTCGAAGAAATCTCCTTGGGGGCATCATTCTCTCCAGAAGAAGTAGTCTCGTACACCTCCCTATTACAAGAATACAGGAATATATTTTTGTGGGATTACTCGGAGATTCCAGGCATATGTCCTACCATTATGGCACATCATATTGACACATGGCTCGACACCCTCCCCATCCAGAAAAAGAAACGTCAATTACACCCATCTAAGGCCGAAGAAATCAAGCAAGAGATAGATAAACTCCACAAAGTTGGGTTTATCTACCGGATCGCTTATACCTCTTTTATTTCTAACCATGTACCCATCATGAAAAAATAGGGCACTATCCACATTTGTACCGACTTTTGGGATCTGAATAAAGCTTGTCTAAAGGACAATTACCCCACACCATTCATCGACCAAGCCATATATGGTTGCATAGGTCACGAGGCCTTATATTTTATGGATGGGTTTTCAGGGTATAATCATATCTAAATTCGACATACAGATCGATAAAAAACCACATTCACCACATCTTGGGGTACCTTTTCATACCAATTTATGCCATTCGGTCTTAAAAACATTGGTGCCACCTTTCAGTGGGCCATGAACTACATCTTCCATGACTTGACTCTTCTCATCCTCGCCTATTTGGACAACCTCATTATATGATCAAGATGCATGCTGACCATTTGGAAGATTTGTGCCTGGTTTTTTAGAGATGTTAAAAATATAACCTACGGTTAAACCCTCTCAAGTGTGCCTTATGTGTTAACGATGGAAGATTGCTAGGATTCATTGTTTCCCAACAAGGAATTAGAGTTGACCCTCTCAAAGTCTAGGCGATCAAAGAAGTACCATGTCCCAAAACATTGAAGTAGTTATAAAGCTTGCAGGGTAAGGCCAACTACTTACAACGTTTTGTCCCTGACTATGCCACTTGTGCGTAGGGCTTCCTACATTTCCTTCGTCAAAGCATTCCCTTCCAGTGGGATGAAGAGGCCCAAAAATCATTTGAAGCATTAAAAGACACCTTATCTTCAGCTCCTTTGATCAGCCCACCTGAGCATAATAAATTTTACACCCTATATCTATTTGTGTCAAACGTAGCCATTGTGGGGGTGTTAGTCCAGGACAGCCCAGACAACAAGAAACATGTAATTTATTATGTAATAAAAAAATTAGTCAGACCTACATTGAAATTTTCCCTAGTACATGCAGTACAAAAGCTTCGACACTATATCATCCTTCGAATCACCATTTTCGTAGCAGCTATCAACCCCATGTGATATTTTCCCGCGCGCCTGCATCAGGATTTTGCGCAAGGTCAGCACGTAAAGCTCAAGGCTTCACGCATCGAATGTGCGAATTTCTTTGAGTTGGCCACGCGGTCCCGTAGATTTAACCCTAAAATGTCGTACAGGGGACCCTTGTATGGCCTAGCTACCTTACAAAATGAAAAAATTAAAAGGATAAGTTTTTATCTCCTGCCTGGAACTCTTTGCGCATATCCTGGGTGCTCTTGTTGATCGCAACAACAAGAAACACTCTGATAACAACCTCTGACCTCTCAAGCTCACCAGTGCAAATGAATTGAAATCAGGCCCTTTTGGCCTATATATCGCCCATTTTTCCAACTTTATCGAGCCCATAACTAGACCTCAGAGCATCCATTCTCAAAACCGCAAGAGACACAAGGATCAGTACTTCATCATCTTCAACATGGAACTCTATGTTTCAGTTTCCATCAAAACTCATTTTTGGGCCCATCGCACATCCCAAAATTTATCTCAAGTATGCGCTCTCTTGTTTTTTAATTCATGTGATCATATATTATTCATATGTTTGTACAAGATTCTTTCACTCGAGGTATTGGCCACAAATGTTGCAGGTACATAAAAAGCACCATGCTTCAATCAACACCCCAACAAATAAAGTACAAGAGCAGGTATTATTCTACACTCAACATGATAGGCTTCCTTTTAAGAATTACATATCCTGACATCATTTCTCCAAAGTGCACCATAGGTTCCTATTGAGGCCTCAGAATTATGTTGCCAAAACATGGGGGAAAACGGCCCGGTCTAGACCTTAAAGCAGCTCATTTTCCGTTTGGTATAGTGGCTCTCACTGGGGATAATGGGACTAGTTTCCCAATAAGGATGATTTTGAGGGTGTTTTTTAATATAGCATGCAAACGGATAATGATTTTAATCTATATGCATCTATCTAAATTATTAATCTAATATATACTCGAGGTGTTTTTCCTTTATGCAATCTAAAATGATATCTTTCAACTATCAGTAATATAGATCATTTAATAGTCGAAAGAGATAAAAGTTATGTAAAATGATTCTTCTAACAAAGTAGTTTGCATAGAATAATTATGAAAGAAATATCACATTTATCAGTGTGATTACATATTCAATAAGAAACCATAGCTAAATATTAGAACAAAAATGCATGTAATATTTATATATGATGACATTTCAAATATGTAATGCAATAAAAAGATAACTGTCAATTTATGAAATAAGACTTAATACAAGTGAATAGAAGTACCATATGTACGAAGTTATACTCATGTAAACTGACAGAAACGAATCTATTCCTTCTCAATTTCGAGAAATTTAAAGAATACTGTAGTGCAACATCAGTTAAACAACTTTACTTGTTAAAAGATAACATAATGTGTTCCATTAATTGATCAAAGCACTCACAAACTTACAATATTGCATTCTTTGCAAATGTTTTTGACAAATTTTTGGACCCTTCTCTAAATGCATGAGAAGTGTTTAAATAATAAACTAACTATAAAATAAAATAAATTATTACAAAAACATAGAGGAGGTTTCAAACAACCTTCCTCAAAAAGCTAACTTAAACAACAATCTAGGAAATTAAACAAACAATCTTGATTTTGTGAATCCTGCCCTTCTTTTTGAATGTGGTCACGAATTTGGAAAATATCTAACATTTCTTTGAGATGAGATGGCTGTGATATCCTTGATCGGATATGTCCCTTGAAAATAGCTTTTGAGATTACTGACTGGGATCTTTTTGCTGAATCTGTAAGAGACTGCAGAGTTTGATGCTGATGGTAAGGTTTGATCAGAAAATTCCACTAATTTTCCTGATCAAACTTATTTACATTTTTAATCATTTCTTCCTATGTATCTGCTCTTCGTCTCCACTTTGTTTCTACCTTTCTTGTATCTGAAAACACATCAGACGTGTTTTCCTTAAGAATTTCTATTTTAGACAGTTTCTCACACATAGATTCAATAATCTCACTTGATATCTTGGATGCCTTGGCTGCTTCTTTCTCTACCTAATTGATTTGCGCTTCCCATTTTGTTAATAGAATTTCTTTGTGAAGCTTATCTACTTGAGGTAGATTAGCTTGCTTTCCTGAATCTTTAACTTGCTATTAAATGTGCTCTTCAATTTTCTTCTCAAGTGTTTCACATTCCATTTTCTGAATTGCTATCTGTTGGATCATTATTTTAATTGAATCACAATAAGAATCAATCATGGAGGCTTGATGAAAAAACACTTCTTGTTCTTTCTTTATCTTGGTGTTTAAATCAAGTGCTTCTTTGATAAATTTTTCTAATTCTGGTTGGCTCTGTAACTTAGTCATTGCTATTTCCAGCTGTGCTTGTTTTTCATTAATCTCTGTCTGATGCTACAATTTGAGACTTTCAATATCTTTATGAAATTGGGTTGTGTTTACTTTGACTTGCTTGCTGGAATTGGATTTCTCTTCATTCAAAAACTTTTCTAGTTCTTGTACTCTGGCTTCTTTTTGTTTTAATAATACTCTAACCTCAATAGCTTTATCGACAGTAGCGGTAGCATATTCTCCTGCATACTGTGATAATTTGATTTTTCTTGTATCTTAATCAATGAATCCATATAAATTTTGAAAATATAAAGGCATCCCCATCTCTAAAAAGAGAAGGCATACATTCGCAGGATTTCAAATTGTGTTGGAAAATTTAAAGAATAGGGAAAATGCTTTTTCCTCAATACATAGTTTACATAGAGATGTGTGGAAAATTTTTTAAACAATGACAACACCATTATATAAAAAATGCACAGAGCCACACACACCCAAAGATATAAAATGAGAGACATTTTTTTCATTCCTACGCTTCTTCTACATCTAAAAAATCATATAAAAAACATAATTTTAAATACAGAGTGGCGGAGCTTGAAAAATTCAATGCTCATTCAAAGCTGGACCGGACCGGTAAACGCACGAACCGTCCTTCTACCGTGTTAGACTTTTTCTTCATAAAATAACACACAGACCTTGTACACCCGGAGTTGAATGTTGAGCTTCAACAAGATGATGAGCTTAGTGAAAAGAGGTGCCTTCACTAAGTGGGCCCGTAGGCTATTTTTGGCGCAAAGTATATTTTTAGACTATGTCTATTTTTAGACATGTCGATCATATTCTATGAGTTGTAGGATGCTATTTGTGGATGGTTGGTCAAGTTGGAAAAATAGATGGACTTCTATTTTTAGACATATTGGGCAGAATATATTTTTATATTGCCAGTCTAAAAATAGATATGTCGAATATTATTAGCTCTTAATAATATTTGGACTCTAAACATTATCTTATTCTCTTGGAGCACTTCAGTTAAGTGCACAGATGTGGCACAACAGCCGACAAAAGGAATTATGCTATTCATGAGGACTTCAGTTAGAACTCATGTGACAGAGTTTGGTGGAGTTATAGAAGTAGTTGATGGAGTTGTGTTCAATTTAACTCAGTTAGACTCAGTTGAGCTAGTTGTATCTAGTCTAACTGATTGATACACTAGTGAAAGTGGTGTGAATTAATTAATAATTAATTCACTAAATAATAACTCATTAATCAACTGAAGAATACATCAGTTAACTACAGTGCATGGCAGTTTCAGTGGAGACCAGTGGAGAGAGGTGAAAGGGCAAGATAGACTATCAGTTGTGACTATAGTGATGCATTGATTACATCCAATACTCAGTGGAGATGCCAATGAGGATTGCGCAGTCAATCTTGGAGCAATTCGAGTTCATTCAGAGCCATTCTTCAGTAGGGATTGTGCAGTAGAGGCAGGCTATTAGGTGCAGAGATCGGTGCATGGATTTGCTAGATCGGGCTTGATTAGTGTGTAGCGATTGTATTGTACTGAGAGCTTGACATGTTCAGCTTTGTATGAGGATTGTTACATGATCTATATGACATATATTATATACAGATAGTTGGGGTTTTTAGCTTTAGGATTTCCCATTAAATCACTGTGTTAATGTGTGTGAATTTTTATGGTTTCATGTGTGCATTGCAATTGATTTAATTTCTGCATGTGATGATCAATGGTGAAATAAATTCTGTATTATGCATGAAGTTAAAATAGTGTGTGATCAGGAGAATCTTGGATATATAAAACATAAGCTATATAATTTCTACATGGTATCAAAGCGATATTGATGAGAGAAGATTGCAATTATTGAAGCGATTGAGTTTTGTGCTGGTGGAATTCGAATTTTTTGCAGTGTTTTCTTGGTGTCGAAGTTGAGCATTCATTGAAATGTCTTTCAACGGAATGAGATTGGAGTATGCCCTTGATGGCAGCTCAAATTATATTGCATTTAAGGATAGGACGGAGGCAGTGCTGGATGATAATGGGTTGAAGGAGTTCATAGATGCAAAAATTCCAAAACCTGCTTCTAGCGATGCAGCCGCACTTGACGCATGGCAAAAGAAGACAGCAAAGTGTCGAAGGATTTTGTTGGAAGGTGTGAAGGATCACATAGTGTCTAGCCTTCATGGTAAATCTTCTCCATTCTTGATGTGGAAAGCTTTGACAGACTTGTTCCAAAGCAGAAGCGACCAAAGGAAGTTGGCACTTAAAGACAAGCTCAGAAAAATAAAAATGGAGAAAGGCGACAGTATACCCAAGTACCTCACGAAGTTTGTCCAGTGCAGGGATGAGCTGGGAAGTGTGGGGGTTACTGTCGATGAAGAAGGCTTGGTGAGCTTGGCTCTCCTTGGGCTTCCAAAGAGTTGGCATAGCTACGAGGACTCTGTCAATGGTCGGGAGAAACTGCCGGGATGGGAGCAACTTTGGTCAGATCTTATGCAAGAGGAGATAAGGCGGGGTACCAGGGATGGATCTTCATCGAAGAATGAAGATGAAGAAAATTGCGCTTTAGCTGCCAAAGCAAGGAAAGGGAAGAGAGAGAAAAATCCTTCTCAATCCGGTGCAAAAGGCATTAAGTAGGACTTGTCCAAGGTGAAGTGCTTTCACTGTCACCAACACGGACATTACGCCACTAATTGTTCACAGAAGAAGAAAAATAAGCAGGTTGCTGGATCTGTAGCTGGAGAGGCCTTAGCCTCATAGTTTGAGTTGGATTTTTCACTGATCGCATGCTTGGTTTCAAGTGTGATGGGATCAGTGTGGTTTCTTGACAGTGGCGCGTCTTTTCATATGACTGGAGACAAATATTTGTTCAGTGATCTGGATGAGAAGGATCTTGGAGTGCACATCAAGATGGGCGATGATGGTAGATACAGTGCGACTGATATCGCGACCATTTCCTTTGAGAGGGAGTCTGGAAAACCTTTCATCTTGAATGATGTCATGCATGTTCTAGGATTGAAGAAGAATCTGATCTCGGTGGCGATGTTGGAAGACAAGGGATATGATGTTGTTTTTAGCGAGGGAAAGGCTTTCCTGCACAGTAAAGCAACTGGTGAAACCCAGAGGATAGGGGTTTGAGTTAATAACCTTTATCAATTGCAGGTAGATGGCTTGCGTAGCAATGGCAAGCAAAGCAGAAGGAGTGGTGAGTCGGGATGAAGGAGAATTGTGGCACAGGAGATTGGGCCATTTTCACCATGGCGCTTTGAAAATTTTGCCGCAGATTTCTACCGGGCTTCCCAAGGGTACACTTGCGCAGTCAGATCAGTGCAAGGGATGTACTTTGGGAAAATTTGTGAAGACCACTTTTCATGAGAAGGATAGTCGCGCCACGACGATCCTTGAGAGAATTCACACAGACGTGTATGGACCTTTCTCAGTAGCTTCGACAGCAAAGCACATGTATTATGTGATATTTGTTGATGACTTTTCTCGTAAGTGCTGGATCTTCTTCATGCAGAAGAAGAGCGAGACATACTCAAAGTTCTGTGAGTTCAAGGCACTAGTTGAGAAAGAGTCGAGGAAGTAGGTGAAAGCTCTAAGGAGCGATAATGGTGGTGAATTCATCTCTGGTGAATTCAAAGTCTTTTGTAGCACAGAAGGAATTCGAAGAGAGCTCATAACGCCTCATAACCCACAACAGAATGGATTCGCAGAGAGAAAGAACAGAACGATCGTGGGTGCTGCACGAGCGATGTTGCATGATCAGGGCCTTCCCATTCCTTGTGGGCTGAAGCATGCAACACTGCGGTTTATGTGCAAAACTGTTGTCCTCATAGAGTACTTGGCATGAGTACACCCAAAGAGGCGTTTTCTGGTAGGAAGCCTGATATTTCTCATTTGAAGATTTTTGGCTCACCTGTTTACATTTATGTGACGAAGGATGCCAGGAAGAAGCTGGAGCCGACCGTAGAGGTTGGGATATTTGTGGGGTACACAAAAACACTCCACAACTATCATGTGTATTTTCCAGACAGTTGGAAGACTATTGTGTGACGGGATATCAAATTTCATGAGGAGAAAGCCATGAAGTTGTCACTTGAGAGGGAGCTACACTTGCATGCAGATGAGGAGCTACTTGTTCCTAAAGATGAGCCTCATGATGTGGATTAGCCACAAGAGGAGGTTCATGGAGTGGAAGAAACCACTCATGCAGCGCCAAACATCAAAGGGCAGAAGCGCACTACAGAAGCTGAGCAACTGAATCTTGATGCAGTGCAGAATGTAGGAGCACCTACATCACAGCACAGATAGAGACAATCACCTAACCGATTTACTAGATACATGGCTTTGATGAGCAAGTGTATCGTGATGGAGCCATCCTCTTTCGAGGAAGCTGTGGAGGATCCTGCATGGGTAGATGCCATGGTGGAAGAGTATGATTCGATTGTCAGAAACAATGCATGGGAGATTGTCTCAAGGCCGCAAGGGAAATCAGTGGTAGGTTCGAAATGGATCTACAAAGTGAAGCAAGCTGCTAACGGGAGTGTCGAGAAGTACAAGGAAAGATTTGTTGCCCGAGGCTTCTCACAGATTGAGGGGATTGACTATGAAGAAACCTTTGCACCTGTCGCAAGATATTCTTCCATACGGACCATCCTTGCTCTCTCAGCACAGATGGGTTGGCTCATCCATCAGATGGATGTGAAGACTATGTTCGTCAACGGAGTCATTGAGGAGGAGGTGTACATAGAGCAGCCTAAAGGATTTGAAATCTTCAGCAGCGAGTCGCATGTGTGCAGGCTCAAAAGAGCGTTGTATGGGCTGAAACAAGCACCTCGTGCTTGGTACACACGGATAGACAATTATTTCACCGGACTTGGTTTCGCCAAGAGTGAGGCGGATCTGTACCTATACCAGATTGTGGTGGAGGGTAAGTTGCTGATCATTGTACTTTATGTAGATGATTTGATACTGACAGGTGATGAACTGTTGATATACTCATGCAAGGCAGATCTTGTAAAGGAGTTTGAGAGGAAGGACTTGGGCCTCCTTCATTATTTCTTGGGATTGGAAATTTCGCAGCGGAAGGGTGGACTGTTTGTGTCTCAAGGCAAGTATGCCCGGGAGATACTGGAGAAGTTCAACATGCAAGGTTGCAAGCCTATCGACACTCCTCTTCTTGGTGGTTGGAGGAAAGAGGATGCTACATCGGCAGAGGTAGTGGATGCCACTGTTTATCGACAGTTGGTTGGTTCGCTCATGTATTTGGTCAATACACAACCGGACATATGATATGCTATTAACCAGCTTTCACACGCTATGGTTAAGCCTACCAAGCTCTTTTGGAAGGCAAGCAAGCATGTCTTGAGGTATCTCAGGGGCACATCAGGATATGGATTATGGTACAGACAGTCGGATGATTTGAAGCTGCATGGCTTCACGGATACAGATTGGGCAGGGAGCCCAACGGACAGAAAGAGCACATCTGGAGGGATATTCAGTATCGGGTCTACAGCAATTTCTTGGTACAGCAGGAAACAAAGATCTGTGGCACTCAGTTCAGCGGAGGCCAAGTACATGGCAGCAAGTTTGGCTGCATGCGAGGCTATATGGATGAGGAAGATCCTGGTCGGGTTGTTCGGTTCACACTTACATCCTACTGTGATATATTGTGATAATCAGAGTTGCATTAAACTCTCAGTTAATCCAGTATTTAATGATAGATCTAAACATATTGACATCTGGTACCATCATATCAGAGATTGTGTGCAGTGGAAGATCATGTTGCTTTCTTACATTCCCACGGAGGATCAAGATGCAGATATTCTGATGAAGGCGCTCACCAGGAGAAAATTCGAATACCATAGAGATAGGATTGGGGTGGCAGATAATCCCTATCTTGTTGAGAGGGAGTGTTGAAATTCAACAAGATGATGAGCTTAGTGAAAAGAGTCACCTTCACTAAGTGGGCCCGCAGGCTATTTTTGGCGCAAAGTCTATTTTTAGACATGTCCATCATATTCTATGAGTTGCAGGATGCTATTTGTGGATGGTTGGTCAAGTTGGAAAAATAGATGGACTTCTATTTTTAGGCATATTGGGCGGAATCTATTTTTAGATTGCTAGTCTAAAAATAGATATGTCGAATATTATTAGCTCTTAATATTTGGACTCTAAACATTATCTTATTCTCTTGGAGCACTTCGATTAAGTGCATAGATGTGTCTGACCCCCGGTGACAAAAAGAATTACGTTATTCTTGAGGGTTTACTTGAGCTAATGCATGAGGACTTGATTAGAACTCATGTGACGAGTTTAGTGGAGTTATAGAAGTAGTTGATGGAGTTGTGTTCGGTTACTCGGTTAGACTCGGTTGAGCTAGTTGTATCTAGGTCTAGCCGATTGATACACTAGTGAGAGTGGTGTGAATTAATTAATAATTAATTCACTAAATAATAACTCATTAATCAACTGAAGAATACATTAGTTAACTACAGTGCATGGCAGTTTCAGTGGAGACCAGTGGAGAGATAGGTGAAAGGGCAAGATAGACTATCAGTGGTGACTATAGTGATGCATTGATTGCATCCAACACTCAGTGGAGATGCCAATGAGGATTGCGCAGTCAATCTTGGAGAAATTCAAGTTCATTTAGAGCCATTCTTCAGCAAGGATTGCGGAGTAGAGGCAAGCTATCAGGTGGCAGAGATCGGTCCATGGATTTTCTATCTCGGGCCTGATTAGTGTGTAGCGATTGTATTTTACTGAGAGCTTGGCATGTTCAGCTTTGTATGAGGATTGTTACATGATCTCTATGACATATATGATATATAGATAGTTGGGGTTTTTAGCTTCAGGCTTTCCCATTAAATCACTATGTTTAAGTGTGTGAATTTTTATGGTTTCATGTGTGCATTGCAATTGATTTAATTTCCGCATGTGATGATCAATGGTGGAATATATTCTGTATTGTGCATGAAGTCAAAATAGTGTGTGATCAGGAGAATCTTGGATATATAACACATAAGTTATATAATTTCTACATTGAAACCCTTTAGGTTTCAGCGTTGAAACCATATCGCATCTGCGATGATACCACAAATCATATTTCGGCGGTGACAAGTTTTACCTGGGTGCTATCCTCCTGAGCTTACGATTTCGATATGCGATGGCGATATCACATCGCAACTTTCAACACTTAACCCGTGACAACTTAATGAAAAACATATAAACTGGCGATTGCGATATGCGATGATGATGTCACATCGCAACTTACAACAAACAACTGCGATGTGTTAACACTTAAACAAAACGATCACCGATTGCGATCTGCGATGAGGATATCGCATCGCACCATCGCAAGGTTTGAGACAGAGCAAAAAATGTAAGAACTAAAGTTTGCGAAGCGTGATGTGCGATGCGTTAAACGGTGGGCAATGCAAAAAAGGCAAGGGTTAGGAAAAACAGGTAAGACAAAAGTTTGTTGCGGAAATGGTAATGCGTATAGGTTAGAGGGGTCCCACTGATATCGCATCGACGGAGTTTGTATGATTTGGCAATTGCGTTGTGCGGAAAAAATTAAACCTTGCGAGGTGCACAGTGCGATCAAGAGGTAGGTGACATGGCAGGAAAGGTTTAATACATAGTGGTGGTTGAACACCATTTTCTGAATATTACGGAAATTGCGTGGAGTATATAAGCTTGCGGATTTAAATGTTTGTCCATACAGATTTTCTATGCATGGAGCTTGCCCTTCCCTGCAAAGAATTCTCAAGATAGACGAAACGTGTTTCAATTTTATTTTGTTTTATTAATATAAAATGTACCCGTTTAAAAAAATAATTAATATAAAATCTGTAAAATGCCTTACCGAAACCCCCTCCTCCCAGTTTTTCTGCAAAGTTGTTCGTGATCTTCTTGATTTGTGAGAACGAATATCTGGTTGGCATTTGATCAGCATATTCCTTTAGGAATTCCTCCACC